>OY755198.1:4433667-4491256 GCA_963576735.1 Bedellia somnulentella
AATGGCATAAGGATTTTAATTGGTACGGCGTACAGACCACCGTGGCATAATGTTGACGATTTTTTTGACGCTATTACAGTGACTATTACATCAAGTGGAAATTTTGACAGATTAGTACTATTAGGTGACTTTAACATCGATTTCAATGACTCCAACGAACGAAACTGTAGATTACTGAATCAATTTTTGACTAGCGTGAACTTGAGACAAATTGTTAATAAGCCAACTCACTTTACAGAACACAGTCAGTCGACTATCGATTTTCTCCCAAAAAATATTTTGGGAGAATTGAATTGTGGGTAGGAAATTTAGAGCTCCGTATTAAACAAATTCTAAAAATAGTAAATCTGTATTTTAGTGTGTAGAAGTGTAATTGATAGACTAAAAACGTAGTAAACCTTATGTGAAATCGTTTGTGGAAGATAAGAAGAACGTTGAATGGTATTTTTAAACAAGTGTTATTGAGTCATCAATTTCGTGAAAAAACTAACATTATAAAGTTTTAATTAAGACCAATAAGTCGTTTGACTAGTGATCTATTATAAACTAACAGTGCGTGAAACAAAGTAGTGTAAAATACGTAAAAATAATTAGTAACGGATATTACAATTATGAAAAAAGGAATTCTTGTTAAAATGTATGTGTAGTAGCGACATCTGTTATCGGGAGGACAAACTACAATACAATACAAACCATTGAAGTGACATAAATAAAAGCGCTACTTACACCTACAAAAACGAACCAATTAACATAATATATATATATAATGGATGCCATAAAAAATAAATCAAAACAATTAGAAAAAGACGGCAATAACTTCGTATGTTCTAAATGTAATATGGAAATACAAAACAAACAAAAATTAACCTGCAGTGTCTGTCTAAATACGTTCCATTTGGATTGTACAGATGTATATTTTGGTCGCTTTCAAATAATGTCGGAAGCTAATAAAAACAAATGGAAATGCCAAACATGTCTACAATATTGCGACTCATATTCTGAACATATCACACAGAGAAAAAAAAATATTGTAGTAAACGTATCAACGGAAAATTCCTTTGCATCACTTACCGATGAAAGTGATCTAGAAAACTTGGGAGATACTCCAAATAGACTAAATAGAAGCTGCCCTGAAATAATTGTAACGGAAAGCAGTCAAATTACTGAGTTAAAAAAGGAAATACAAGACTTAAAGGATAAGCTAGAAATAGCAGACCAGGAAATTTGCAACATCTTACAGGAAAATTTTACATTAAAAAGTATTATAGAAAAAAATGAGAATAAAATAAAGAAGCTCGACCACATCTGCAAATCAAGCGCAAAAAGCGATGTAATTAAAAAGAACAGAAAATTCCCAGACCCGAAAAAACTAACCTTTTCACCAAGCAACATACAGGAAAAATATAATACAGTGGAAACAGATGAAGAACATAACATCACCCAAAAACAAAGGAAAAGTATGGCAAGAATTTATAACTGTGAGGAAGGAAAGAAAATAGAAGGGAAAAGTTTAAAAAAAGAGGAAATAAAACTTTGCATAATAACCAATAAAGGAGGTAGAGATAAAAACGTCAGCCTACGAGAAATAGAGACCAATTTTGAGCATGATAATTATTGTCAATACAGCTATCCTAACTGTGAACTTAAATACCAATTAAAAAATCTAGAAAATAAATTACTGAGTTTCACTAAAAAAGACTACTGTATAATTTTTATTGGTGAAAAAGACATCAGAGACTCACAGGATAATTACATACTCATTAACCATTTAAGAACAAGTCTGGAAAAAATCACATATACAAACATTATATTATGTCTCCCTACCTACATATGTGGATCCTTAATATATAACTATAAAATAGAAATGTTTAACAATTTGATAGCTTTAGATAACTACTATAATAAATATGCATACATATTCGATACAAACGCAGATTTGACCATGGACATGTTCTCTAGCCTCTCAGGAAAAATAAACAAATCTGGGATAAGATGTGTATGGAAGTCCATAAAACTTTTCATAGATTCCAAAAGTACAACCGCCTCACTGCGTCACACTGACGAAACCTCTTTACAGGCCTCAATGAGTACTAATAACACAAACAGTGAACTCCATAATTTTCGTAACTAAAGAAGAAATCTACGAGAAACCAGATAACTTCATGATTTTATTCCAAAATATGCAGAGTATAAACAATAAAATGGACCTGTTAGAAGCCTTTATAGAAGAAAATCCAAATTATAGAGCTTTTTGCGTCACAGAGACTTCAGACGTCAGAGGCTGAATGAAAAACGATTAGATCTCATAAAGTTAAGCGGATATAAGATTGCGGCAACTTACAGTAGAGTCGTGAGAAAAGGGGGCGGAACCTGTATTCTACTTCAAGAGAATATAGAGCATGAGGAAAGAAGTGACATAGCAAATTTGTCAACGGAGTATGGACTAGAAGTGTGTGCTGCGGAACTGATAAAATACAACTTACTGATAGTAACAGTCTACTGGAATGGTAATAATGAAAATTTATTTTATGTTAAACTTAAAAATCTTTTGAAATATATAAATAAAAAATATTCTAAATTAAAAGTTGTCATAGGGGGAGATTTCAATATAGATATAATGAAAAATAATTTAAGCTGTACCTCATTATTAGAGCTGATGTTAGAATACAAATTCACACAACATGTAAAGAAAGAGCCCACTCATTTTACAACAACTTCGGCAACTTGCATAGACCTAATTTTTACTAACTTTTCTGAAGGATGCCTTTATGCCACTGTTGAGCATACAGGCTTTTCACACCATAGTTCCACTATACTACACATGCAAGTATCTCATAAACAAACAAACGAAACATGGTATTTTAAAAAAAGACTATTTAACGAAACAAACTTAAACAAATTTAAACTCAAACTACAAGAAATAAATTGGCACAATATATTATCAAATAGCGCTAGTGTTAACGAAAACTATAATATATTTCATAAAATACTATTAAAAATACTAAACGAAAGTATACCTAAAAAAGTATTTAAATTAAAAAGTAAAAATAAAAAATACTGGCTAACAAAGGGTATAAAAATTTCCACGAAACATAAAAGATTATTTAAAGCATTTGTTTTAAAAAGCAAAAATAAAATACTTAAAAACCAATATAGTGTATATGGAAAACATCTTAAAAAAGTAATATTTAAATCAAAAAGAAATCATTATATTAATTTGCTAAAGAACTCTACCAATAAAGTAAAAACTATGTGGAACATAATTAACGAAAGAACAAATAAAAAAACTTCAAGAGAGAAAGTCAATATTAAACTAATAAAAAACGATAACTTAATCTCAGACCCTAAAAACGTTGTTAGTGAATTTAATAACTTTTTTGCTTCAATAGGCGAACTTAAAAACCCAAATGCGACAGGGCTACCAGTGAGCCACCCGACAAAAAACTCTATGTTTTTGACTCCAGTAGACGTGCCCGAAATATTGAAAGTTATCCAGAATTTAAAAAATAAAAACAGCTGTGGCTTTGATGAACTTTCGCCTAAGCTATTCAAACATTGTGCTCAAGAGTTTGCCACACCCCTTTGTCTTTTAATAAACCAGTCGTATAACGAAGGATATTTTCCTGATCTTCTAAAAATTTCGTTAGTCAAACCAACTCACAAAGGAGGCAATAAATTAGATCCCAGTAATTATAGACCAATAGCTCTTTTGCCTACAGCCTCGAAAATTTTTGAAAAAACAATGGTTAGCCGAATTTACAAATTTTGTGAAAAATACGAGGTATTTGACAATTCACAAAACGGTTTCAGAAAAGGTCGATCGACCATTCTAGCCGTATTTAAATTTATTAACGAAGTATTAAAAGCCTTAAATGATAAAAAATATGCAATAGGTATATTGCTAGATCTTACAAAAGCCTATGATAAAGTTGTATACAAAATACTATTAAGAAAACTTTACGGCGTAGGAATCCGTGGACAAGCCCATAAATGGTTTACTTCCTATTTAGATAACAGAAAGCAACTAGTTCAAGTAGATTTTTGGAACACAGACACTAGAAATGTAGAGACCGTGCAGTCAGAAACAAAACCAATAAACGCCTCTATACCCCAAGGTAGCGTCGCTGGTTGTTTACTATTTTTGATATATTTAAATGATTTGCCTAAAATAATAAAAGATCATTGTGTATTATTTGCCGACGATATTTCCATCCTAAAAACAGCTTATGACTCTACAAACCTTAGTGCCAAATTAAACAACATAATGGAAACCACCAAAAACTGGTTAGAAATCCACAACTTAGAAATTAACTACCTAAAAACTAAATTAATCGTATTTTATCCCCATCAAAAAACCCCTTTGCAAGTTGACCTAGAATTTAACAATATTAAAATAGAAACCGTGAACGAATTTTCCCTCCTTGGTATTAAAATTGATAAACATGTTAATTGGAAGTCGCATGTCCAAACTATAAGAATAAAATTATCTAAGTTTACTTACGCACTTTATGAAATTAAAAAAACAACAGACACTAAAACTGCACTAGCAACCTATTACGCTTATGCGCACTCATGGCTCAGCTATGGAGTGATACTGTGGGGGAATAGTTCTGATGCTAATACACTATTTACAGCACAGAAAAAACTAATTAGGATCATTGCAAATATATGTAAAACCGACTCATGTAAAATGCATTTTAAAAATTATAAAATACTTACCTTGCCATCTTTGTATATATTAGAACTTTGCAAACTAGTCAGAAACCATCCTGTACTATATACGACAAGAGAACAAACTACAACTAAGTATAACTTGCGACATAAAACAAGGCTAAACCTACCAGCCTCTCGAACACAATTGTGGTCTTCAGGAACATTAAACATGTCAATTAAAATATATAACAAACTCCCCCAACAATTAAAAAATGTCAGTAGTTATCCTATATTTATAAAAAAGGTAAAGAGTTTATTATTAGATAGATCCTATTACACCACCCTAGAATACTTGAATGATAACTTTGATAACGTGAGGGTATAAAGTATAAATATTATTGTTTTAAAAATTAAATGCTTAAATGATTATTATATTAAATATTGAAGATTGTGTCCACTAATTTTTAAATTAATATACATATTAGTTGTTTTTGTTTTAAAAATGTATATTTTCTTTCTTCCTTTTTATTTTTAGCTATAAGTTTTGTATTTATAAGTTAATTGCAGTGCCCGACGGGGCCCACAAGGTCCAAATTGTAAATGTCACCTTATTGATACTGTGGATTTATGCAATAAAGATTTGAATTGAATTGAATTGATTTAATATGCACAGACGCCCCTGTCCGGTGCTTAGATATTTATCATATTCCTGAATTAGGTCGTCATGCTTTTGTTACAATGCAACTTGACTTAAAAAAACCTAAACTTGTACCTAAGACAATTACTTACCGACCACTGAGAGACATAGACTTAGATAAATTCAATCATGACCTGACAAACACAGATTGGGATTCAATTAAAAAAATTGAAAACGTTGATGACATGATTGCTGAATTCAACATTCGTGTTACCAAATTATTTGACCTTCATGCACCCATTAAAACTGTAGTGGTAAAAGATGCTCCAAAACCTTGGTTAACCCCGACTGTGAGATTGATGATGCGGTTACGTGATAGTGCACATCGAAAGTCCAAAAAAATTAAAACTGAGGCGAGTATACGTTACTATAAGGATCTTAAACACCAGGTTATCCAGGCAATTCATAATGAAAAGAAAGCTTTCTTTAAACATGCCATTAATGGTAATGCTGGAGATTCGCGTTCACTCTGGAAAAACTTAAAAAGATATATATTTCCTAATAAACGTGAGATTGAACTACCACCATCTTTCAATAACCCTGATGACATTAACCAGTTCTTCAGCAATATTCCTGGTACTAATGACGTCTCCTTATCTAATTTAACGTTTTTTGAATTTAACCGCTACAATCAATCAATTTTTTCTTTGGAACCTGTGACTTGTGAAACAGTATCTAAAATTGTAACTAAAGTTAAAACCACAGCTAAAGGACAAGACGACATAGACATTGACATGATATTGTTTACTTTACCGATGACATTAGACGTATTGACGTGCATTGTTAACAGAAGTATTGAAACAAGTACATTTCCTTCTCATTGGAAAACTGCTAAAATTAAACCACTTCCAAAAAAACCTAACCCTACCGTCACTTCCGATCTGCGAGCAATTAGTATCTTACCATGTGCATCAAAGATAGTGGAGCGGGTGGTGTGCGATCAGCTGTCGAAATACCTAGAAAATAATAATATCCTGCCGGAACTTCAGTCAGGGTTCCGCAAGGGCCATTCAACAGCGACAGCGTTGCTGGATGTCGTTGATAACATTTTAAAAGATCGTGACGGTGGTTTGTCCACATTATTAACACTATTAGACTTTTCTAGGGCTTTCGATTGTTTATTCACGCCCCTGGCACTGTCCAAGATGTCGTATTATGGATTTGATGTGTCTACAGTTTGTTGGTTTGACAGTTATTTATCTGATCGAAAACAGTTCGTAGAACTACGAAAAAGAAATGGAGAAATCAGTATTTCGTCTGAAAGTAGATTAGATAGAGGAGTCCCACAGGGATCGATCCTAGGTCCCTTGTTGTTTATTTTATATACTGCAGATCTCGTTGACAGCGTCAAGGAATGCAATTTACACATATACGCCGACGACGTGCAATTGTACATATCTGGAGATCCTAAAAATACGGCAGAAACTGTTGGTAAACTAAATTCTGATCTCGATCGTATTGTTGCTTGGTCAGAGCGAAATTGCCTGGTTTTAAACCCAACCAAGTCCAAGTATATGGTACTCGGAACAAAAACACAAATCCATAATACGTTGGATGCCTTGGCGTCCTGCGATGTAGCTGTTAGAAATCAACCACTGGAAAGGGTGATAGAAGCACGTAATCTCGGTATACTAATGGATGGTGAACTCCGGTTCGAAAATCACGTTTTGTCTGTAGTTAGTAACTGCTTCTATCGCCTTAAGGTTCTTTATAATATACGCGACTACCTGAGTGTGGATTTGCGTGTTCACCTCTGTGAGTCGCTGGTATTATCGAGATTAAACTACTGTGATGTGGTTTATGGCAGCTGCATTCTTGGTCGTACACAAAGGCTGATACAGCGTGTGCAAAACGCATGCGCACGTTTTTGTTTTCGCATCCCTCCTCGTTCCCATATCACGCCGTACTTGGACGATGCAAAGCTATTGAATATGCAGGGCCGTAGACGATTACATCTTTCCACTCTGCTGTTCGGTGTAGTTAAGCTGGAATCGCCCACTTATTTGCATAAAAAACTGCAATGGTCAAAAAGTGACTACCAGTTTAAAGTTAGAGCGATCTTGCCAATGCACCGGTCAGCGGCGTTTCGGGGTAGCTTTAGATTTGCAGCGTCTAAGTGCTGGAATGATATTCCACCACCTATACGTGCTGCGACCAGTAGGAAAACTTTTAGGCGTAAGCTTAGAGATTACTTGCTGGCACAGCAAAACCCATCCCGCAATGTCCTACCTGCAGATTCCCGTTTATGATTATGATTATGTTTTTAAATCTTATTATGCCTATAAATCATTACATGTATCATATCACTATGTTATGTCATATATATATGTGTGTATATATATGTGTATGTGTGTTTATATATATGTGTATATATTTCTGTTATCTTATAGTGCGACAGTTATATATTCGTATTCTATATCTGTATATTTTTATTCTATAATTATTATTTATCTTTGTTTATTTAGTATATACAGTTGTCAATTATGTTGTTTAAATTTGTATAAACTTTTTGTGTGTATGTCCAATTATCTGTTCCGTATGGTGTAATGCTCGCAATGTCACTTGAGTCGGTGCTGACTGAAAATCAGTGTTGTGAGCTTCCAAAGCTCACAACGTAATGCTGAGACAGCACCGTTTCGCTGTGCAGAGGCCTTGCCTTCTAAATATTATATTTGTATGTTTTTTCTTGTTTACTTTTGTTTTCTTGCTTTGAGAATTGAATAATGTGTTGTTTTTTTATATATTTTTTTCTCTATTAATGTTATTTTTCCATGTTCTGTACAGCGAATAAATGTCTCTCTTTCTCTCTTTCTCTTTCTATAAATAACAATGCGTCTATTAACTTGAATTGAAATGCAGATGTTCGTTTCTTTTGGTCGGCTTTACAAACGTTTTTAAAATTACGGATAATAAATCTACAAGTTTTATAATTTGCACATAAGTTTTAATAATGCTAAGTTTGTGGCTAGTATTTTCGAAGGTACAGAATATTTATTTCAGTTTGGAAATCATCTGAAATACATTGTTGATTTTATGACGATCTTTTATTGTACTACCTCTGATTGCGTTTCTTTTTATTGAACGTTTTTTTCAACACTAAACAAACTGAATACAAAATTGATGATGAAATGATTACAAAATGAATTAACTTGTTTATTTGCACTACGGAGTGCTCAGATAGCTATATTTAACATTAACTTACAACTAGTGAATAAGAAACTAGTTCTGTACAATACACCAAGACTAAAATATTTACTTAAACTTATTTATTTAACACCTGATATATGTAGGCAGGTGTCCGAAGTGTGAAGAATAAAAGAGCATGATTGAGGCAATTGATGGATGTGAACGAAGCCAGAGAGGTTTGCCAGGATCGTACAAAGTGGTGATCGATAGTCTCTGCCTGCCCCAATGGGAACTAACGGTGTGAGAATATGTATGTATGTACCTGATATATATATATATAAGACAAGTGTAAACTATAACTATATATATGTATTAAAATATTAACTATAACTATTATTCACACACACACACAAAAATTACATGTATTTCATGTTACACTATACTTAAACCTGGTGTAATCATTTGTTTTTACCCACAAAATTTGGTAATTATGTTTTTTTTCCTTTTAGATATAATTGTGCCCTCTTCATCTCAAATCATACCCACTGATGTGAAGATGAAGAAACCAATTACAGGTTAGTAATAAATTAGTTTTCACTTGTCTTATATGACTGGTGCTCTTAATTTCTTATAATAAGAATTAGTTTACTGTATTTCATAATTATTCATACAACAATAATACCATTATCATAGGCATACTGCCTGCTAAAGCTTGATGAAAACGACACAAAATAATTAGGTCTTTTTATTCAACTCCTACAACTCTCTTGGAAACAGCATAGTGTGTTAATAAATTTAAAATATTCTTAAGATTGCTTCATTTGTGTTTTACAGTTGCACGTAAACAGATTGCAAGAAAAATATGTTACATGAAAGCTGATACAAGACTGTATCAAGTTATACAAGATTTAAAGATAAAATATAAAAAATCTAAACGGCAGTTGAGATATGCTGTGAGGGCTAAAAGAGCTCTTAAATTTTCAAAAATGGACAGCTTTGAGAATTTAACAAAAAAATTAAATCCTTTAACAAGAAATTTTATATGGATGCAAATATCTCAATGCACCAAGCAAAGAAAAGGACGCCGATTTACTGAAGACCAGAAATTGATGGCTCTTTCAATTATGAAACAAAGCCCAAAAAGCTATAAAGAATTTTGATCCTTCCGTCAACCCGTACATTAAATAAGTTAATAGAAAACTTTGAAATGACGGCTGGAATAAAAAAATCTGTATTTAATGCTATTAAAGAAGAGGTATTTCAACTTTTTTACTGATACATCTTATAATCCTTAAACCTATCTCAAAATCATAGTCTTTTTATGTCTATTTCATCATTATTATTGTGATAAAGGTCTTACTGAAAACTAAATAAACTTTTTAATTTTGCAGGTTCAATACTGGAGGGAACGAAAAAAGTATTGTTCCATTATATTTGACGAAGTAGCATTAGAACCGGGTGTTACATATAATAAAAACAAAGATTGTTTACTAGGGTTTGTAGAACTAAATGAAAAAACCACCAATTTTGCTGACCATGCGTTAGTTTTTATGGCTCGTGGTGTAGTGGACAAATGGCAACAGCCAATTTGTTTCTACTTCTGTGAGGGTTCGACTTCGGCGTATATTCTAAAGAATATACTCAAAGAAGTAGTCATTGAAGTTGCAAAAACAGGATTAGTTCCAATAGCGTTGGTATCCGACCAGGGGTCAGCATTTCAGTCAGCTCTTAATAAATTAAAAGAAGACTCTAGAAGAGAGTATAACAATTATGGTACGTTTAGTTCTATATGTATAGTGTAATGGAATTTACTAAAATTATTCAAGGTTTCAAAACTTTTTCTTTTATAACAGATGATACCATTATCATTGGAGAAAACCGCCTTAATGTTTTTTATGATCCACCCCACCTCATCAAGGGTGTTAGAAATAATTTTATAACTAAAAACATTAAACACGAGGGAAAAATTTCGAAATGGAGTGACATTATGGATGTTTATATGGTGGACCGCGAACTTGCAGATATGCGCATGCTGAAAAAACTAAATGATGATTACGTGATACCAGATAAAATAAAAAAAATGAAGGTTAGTAAAATAATAAAATTAATTTAAAATAATTAATAAAAGGTTAAGGTTAATAAAAGGGAAACAAAGTGAAAAGTTTATAATTGTATTATTTTTTAACTTAAGTATCATCATTATAACATCATTACAACATCATTACTTTTACTTGTAATAAATTAGTTTCCATATGATCCCTGATTAGTAAAATAGTTATGGAAGTGCTATTTAAACCTGATTGATATACAGTTGCAGTTTATATTTTTCCTGCCTAACTGATTAGATGTGTTTATATTTCAGGTCAAGAATTGTACTAAGGTTTTGAGTTCTACAGTTGCAAGTGCATTAACCTACACATCATTATTTCGTAAGTTATTTTATGTTTTTTTTTTATTATAATGAACAAACAGTGATGCTTAGTGTTTTACGTTTTAAGTATTCCCTATCTTTTCCCTTGGGTGTCGTGAGAGCCATGCAAGGGAGTTAAGAGCCATTAGTATTCAATTGGAGATCGGGTTAGCAACCAATTACCAGAGACTACTTGTTTTAACATCTGTTCCCCTTGAAACATCTATATATGGTTGAGATTCCTTAAAATCTTAACACTCTGATTACCCCAATTTGAGATAAAAGGCGTGAGCAATTTAGCTGAATAAGTAGTGACAAAATACTATCATGTATCACAAATTCTACTATTGAACAAACAGAGTATATGTACAATAGCTTGAGAACTATAGCAGTAGTGGGTGTATTAAATTCCAGTTTTTTTGTTACAGCCCTTTACCCAGATGGAAAACCCGTCAGCCCAACTTTAAAAAACACAGCTGATATTGTCACTTTCTTTGACAAATTATTTGACTCATGCAACGGAGCTGCAGCTGGAATTAAAAATATGGGGAAACCTCTACGACGGGCAGTCACGAAGAAGTCTGAACATCAAGAATTCTGGATAAAAAGTATAAAGACATTAGAAGAAATGAGGTTCCTGGACAAAGGAAAAGAAGTAATGGTGCCTTCACAAAAAAACTTTGTAACAACCCTGAAAAGTTTTATATGCCTGTGGGATTTTTTAAATAGTAAGGGCATAAATATTATGCGACCCCGATACCTCAATTCTGATCCCATAGAGAATTTCTTTGGCCAAATGCGGGCTTACAGTTATAGGCATAATGACCCGAGTTGTCAATCATTTATAAATATATTTCGGTCCCTCCTTATAACACGGTTCATACATTTCCATTCAAATAGTTATAATTGTGAGGATGTGACAGGAGAACAAATTATAAAATTAAAAAATTTATTTCCGAAAATCAAAGAGGGTTCTAAAATAACACCATCAAAAGTAGCAACTCCAATACTGTCTCCTGATAGATATGAAAATATTGTGGAAGGAGCTCGTAAAGAACGTTTAAGTGTACACTCACGTGCATACACTGCAGGGTGGGTGGTAAAAAGATGTTTAAAAATATTTAACTGCAACGATTGTAAAAAGAAACTTACTCAAACTAATGAGTCCCCTGTACATAAATGGATTTCACAAAGAGAATTTGCAAACTTTAAAAAAAAATATAAGCTCACCTATCCCTCTGAGTATGCAGTGAGGTATTTCAGTGATATTGTAAAAGAAACACATGAATATTTGGAAAGCAATGCAAATAAAGAAAATATATCAGAAAATATACTAAGTAAATGCATTTCTAAATATTCATGTGAATTCTTAAATTGTGCCGTTCATGGAGATGCCCTTCCAAAATGTTTTCTGTCCATCACAATTAACCTCACAATTTATAACTGGTGTAACATCATAAATAGAATTTTGAGAGGAGTGGATCTGTTAAGACTGTCACATAAGGATTTGCCGAATATGCAAGCTAAAGCGTTAGCTAAATGTAAAAAAGACTTAAGAATAAAAAGAAATAAATTATATGCTGTTTTTTTATTGAGACCCTTTTTACCAAAATGATAGACATTTGGCAAATAGTGAATAGTTTGTGGGATTTCAGTATATATGGGTGCGTGCCACCTACCCAAGCAAACCACATAATTTCAAATTTCCCGCCTACGTACGCGTACGTTTACCAATGAAAGAAAAATTGGCACAAAAGGTCTCGATACGTACCGTAAAGCCAATATAAAATAAAAGTAAAAACATGTCAAACTCTAAACTAACGTGCCTACTGTACCAAAAACGCTAGAGTAAGATTCCTATCTGATACGTAGTATCTATATTGTAATCTGTGGTTTGTGGTTAAAGTTTGTTTACATTTGGTTTCATCACAATATTTTTGCATTTTTAAATTCTAAATACAAACCCTGCGCAGCACCTTTTATTCCACTACTACTTGTGGAATCTTCAATAATTTATATACTTTTTATTTAATCCCAATAATAATTTAATAAGATTATGAATCCTGCAATCTAATATAAGGATAATGTCTTCATTTCTATGTTTCTTATGCCACAGCACTGTTAATTCCGATACTAATGAGGATATTCGAGACCAATATCGAGAAGTCGTTGGCATGCATGTAAGTTTTTTCAGATTCATTATGAACACCCATTTTCTTATTGCTCAAGATAACAGTTAACTTTCGGTAATGAGAGTTGCTACCATATCTTCTGTTTCCTATACTACCTATACTCATTCCATTCCAAAAAGGGTAGACATCAGAATTAGAAATTATTCAGCCATTTAGAAATTTTACTAAATTTCTAAATGGCTGAATAAAAATTGTAGATCTAAATGTGGTTGGTAACGACTCCTGAACTCAACTCAAACTTCCAAGCCATTCATTACCGAAGGGATGGCAGAGGTATCAATACTATTCAACATCACATGAAATTAATGCTGTGTAGTGTCGGCTTAGAATAGCAATACCCCATTTCTTCCGGTGGGTGTACGTAAGAGGGGACTAACGGTATTGGGGCTTTTAAGGGATTTTTGGGCGATGCGGTTGGAGCCCATCACCAACAACCTTTATTTTTACCATCTTTTGCCCACTATCATTTCCAAAAGTGGCTGAGGAATTTCTAATTCCTTAGCTCTGGCTACCCCTTCTAGGGATTTTACAGCCGTGAGTATATGTATGTATGTATTTATGAAATTAATGTCTCCTTAATAAATTAACCACTACAAGTTTCAGAATTTTTTACTCAAAGTACACATACCCCTTTTTGGAATTAAAGTTATGACTGGATAAGCGATATGGACACACAAGTCAGGATTTGAAGCCAAGTATCTCGACTCAATGGCCATGAGTCATTCCTCCAGACAGCTGATTTATTGACTCAATTGACCTAGACCTCGTTTTTAAAACATACCCTTTTTATATTTTAAATTGATGAAAGACATCAAACTAAACAACTTTGCCTATGGAATGCTTATATTATATGCGTAGTTTTCAAAATAATAAATACATAAAAAGTGTTGTACCTAGATCAAACTGAGAAAGTATAGTGATGTTCTTAGCCTTAGTTAAAATAAAAAAAAACATTGTTTGATTTGACCTTAGGTTTTTTATTTTTATTTTACTCTAGGCTAAGAACCTCACAACATCTCAACATACATATGCGTGTATGTATGTATGTTGAAAAATTTAAATGTATTTTATTTCCAGCTGTGTCCCGACTCACATCTCTGCCATGTCTGCTGCCACATGGTGAATAAACTTTGTCTGTTCCGAAGTATGTGTCTGAAAAGAAGTCTTGAGTATCCGGTGCTGTTCAGGTATGTATTTTTCATATATCATTATTGTACTTTATTTGTGTTTGGAACAGCATTACCCCATTTAAGTAAGTAAGTAAGTAAAATGTTTATTTGGTATTAAAAACAAAATTACAAACAGTATTTAACAATAAGATAAAACATTTAATGATACCAAAAAGGTCTTGGTTCAGCGTAAAATGTACCCAGCGCAAGTCTCGCAGGACACAATCGCTGAGTACGCTGGTTTTCAGCCAACACCTCAAACTTATATCTACTACATACTAACTAATACATAAACCAAAAAAATATATAATTAAATAATAATAAGAAACAAATACTGTAACAGAGAAAAAAGGAAAGAAAGCTACTCCATATATGATTATAGCTAATTTCGTAATTTATTTGAAACAAACAAAAATAGATAAAATCATTATAATAATAATAACAAATAAAACAACTGTACATTGGTAAAATGTTCGAGGAAATTTAAACTTTATAGATATGTATATAATATACTTAAGAAATACATAGGAATATAAACATATACGTATAAGTACGAGAGTGGTAATAAAACGATAAGTGCGCATGACAGTACAATATTATAGGTGGATATGTATATACAATGATATATTTAGGAAGAGATTGACCAATGAGGGAGGGGTAGGAGGAAGATTATACAGGCTCAAATGCAAAGTGTCGCTTCAATTCACGCTTAAAGCTATTCAGTAAAACAATATCACGAAGGGGTGGTGGTAAATCGTTCCAGCACTTTGAGGCTGCAAACCTAAAGCTTCCTCTAAAAGCCGTCGTATGGTGTTTCGGTGTAACCAGCAAATATGTATGCCCTCTAGTTTTATATTTCGAAACGTTCCTCGACCACTCTAATTTATTATGTAGGTATTTTGGTAACTTAGTTTTAACTATACCGAACATAAGCGTTGCTAAGTGAAGTTTTCTTCTAGATTCTAAGTTAAGAATTTTATTGTTTCTTAAGTAAGGCGAAACGTGTGTACGCGGTGGTATATCAAAGCAAAATCGGGCGCAAGCATTTTGGACCCGTTGAATCAGTTTTTGAGATCGAGCTAGGAGGCAAGGACCATATACCACGTCGCCGTAATTAAGTTTGCTCAGTACAAGAGATTCGCACAAAGCAATGCGGACATCTACACAAACATATTTCCTAATTCTGTACAAGACTTTCAGGCGATAAAAACAATTCTGTACAGTACTAATGATGTAACTTTCAAATTTCATGTTGCTGTCAAATATAAGGCCAAGATTACGTGCCTCATCTACTCTCTCCATCTCCTCTTTTCCAATTTTTAATACAGGCTTCATCTCTTTGACTTTATTTTGCTGATGTTTACTGCCGAGTATTAAATATTTAGATTTAGATGGGTTAAGTGCCAGTGAATTTTGCACAGACCATTCCTGTATTCTATTTAAATCTATGTTCAGCCTTTCAACCGAGTCTGTAATTTTATTGGGTGGCACTGAAATATATATCTGTAAATCATCGGCAAACATGTGGTAATGACAATTTTTAATACATTTAACTATATCAGCAGTATATATTATGAAAAGTATATATATAAGTATATGTATGTAAGTATATGAATAATTTCTTCCTATGGATGATGGTAAGATGCAACTAAGGGTATTGGGGATTTTTAAATGATTTTTGGGCAACTTGGTTTGAGATCTATCACCTAAAACATTTACTCTGGAATGTTAGTGGCTGAGTGGATAGGTTTTCAGACTAGCTTTGCACTCCAGAGGTTGTGGGTTCCATCCTCCCTGATAGCAACATCTATGTGATGAGAATAAATGATTGTTTTTTTAGTCTTGAGTGTTATTAACATGTATATTATATAATATAAAAAATATCATTCAGTTAGTATCCCATAATACAAGTCTTACTTAGTTTGGGACCGACTTGATCCGTGTATAATATGTTAAATCATTTATTATTTATTTATTTATATGTTTCAGTGAAAAGGGAACAATAAACTTGCAAAAATGTGAACTAGACCAATTAACAATATGTAATGAGGACAACTGCCAAACTAGTCAGTACCCGTGGCAGAAATCACTCTATGCTAACTACAATGCAAAATCTTACACATACAACTATGACAAAGAACTAAATAATTATGAAAGTCAAGATAGCAACACTGATATCAATGAATATCACGAATTTGAAGATGATAGAAATGATATAGACGAAGATTCAAACCCTTTAAGTAATACATTCAATGATTTTGGACACAATTACAATGAAAATGATGCATATACAATTAATGATTATAAAGAAATGAGCAGTAATATAATTGATGCTGTGGTTAATGATAATTGTAATGATATAAGTCAAGAACTAAATGATGCAGAAGTTAATTATGAATATGAAGATGCATCTGAAACTGAGCAAGTTCAAGAAATAATACATAGCAATGTAAATGAAAATGTTGATGTTAATGATAGTGTAAGTGAAATTAATGATGTCACAAATCAATTTGATAATTTAGAAGTTGAAAATAATGATGTAGATGAATCTCAAACTAGTTTAGATGATAAGTTAGCAAAAGACTCAGTGGTGACTGAAGAAATCTGTGATAATACAAACGAGAAATCGAAAAGGAAGAAGAAGAATAAAAAGCATAGTTTTACTAAAATAGTATTAAGTTACCAAGAGCAGAAAGCAGTTTTGGAAGTTCAGAGAAAAGAGAAGAAGTACATAGAAGCAGAATTCAAATGTCATAGTTGTGCTCTAGGATTTTTGTTCAATGATAGCTATCAAGCTCATATGGTGCGGCATGAAGAGGTAATTTATTAAGATCTATATTATATAATTAGCATGTAAACCAATAAAAACATTATAATGTTACTATTATTTATTGTCAGGATAGTATGGCATTGTAATAAAAAGATAAAAACCAAGGTATCTCAGTCACCGCTTATATCTATATCTATATATAAAAGAAATTGGTGTTAGTTACACTTTTTATAACTCAAAAACTGCTGCTGATTTGGTTGAAAATTGGTGGAGAGGTAGCTTCGAACCAGCAAAAGGACAAAGTATATTTTTCTATAATATTAAAAGGTGGGAAGATTGGTATTAAAGAGGGCTCCGCAATCACTTAACCAATTTCCAAAATTCTTTCACTTATAGAAAGCTTAAATTTTTAGAAGCAACATAGGCTTCATAACGATGGATACCGTATATGTCTAGCAGTGAAAAATACTTAGCACCATCCGTGCGAAGCCGGGGCCGACCACTAGTTCCTAATAAAATTAACTTAATGACATATATCCCAATGTTACTTGTTAAGGTTGTAGAATTCCATTAATGAAACAATCAACTCAATTGATTAGTTTTGGAGCCAATTTATTAAACATACAAAATACGCCGATTTTCTCTTTTACTTACTTACTTTATACCTTTCACCCATTTCTGTTTGTGGTTGTGGGTGTCGTTAGATTATATGCATGCATGTTCTTGCTGAGTCTGCAGTTTCATTGTGTTTATATGTGATTTGGTATCAAAAGTATTATTAATATCCCATCTTTTATATTTCAAAAATAACTATCCAATTTTATTCAACTTTAATTCCAGTCCAACGGCCAATATTCCTGCGACATCTGCGGTCTCAGGTTCGCAACCCCGAGTGCCAAATGTATGCACGTCATACTACACTCTGAGGTGTATGTATGTAATAATTGTGGGGGCGAACTTAAGAGGCCACATAGGCAACGACATAGTAGAGATTGTTGGGGAAATATGTCGGGGGCTAAGTGTGAGCTGTGTGAGAAGGAATTTAAGTAAGTATTAGATAAATCTCCACTTTAGTCTCTGTTTTTCTCCCTCTTTCTATCTGTATGTATCTCTATCACTTTCTTTCTAAAACGACTCATAAAACTCAAACAAAACAACCTTACACCTCTTCTATCTCTATCTATTGTAAGCTTATAATAATGAGTGTGCTATGATTGGCTATTATACTGTATAATTTATACTATTTATAATTGATAAACTGTATAGTTTTATTGTGTAATCATATTATTTACCTATTTAATAAGTATTAGTGGTATCGTGTATGAATAATGAGATACTTGTTTGACTTTACTTCAAAACAGCTCACGCTGATTAAAATAATGATTGTAATTTAAATCCATAATTTTAGTAAATACTCATTTCTAAAATGTTATTATTTATTTATAAATGAGTTATAATAATGATTATGTAAATTTGAGTAAAGTATTATTGATAAGACTGTCAGTTGATTTGAGGTTAGGTAAGGTATGGATATACGATCTCTGTTTTTGCGTGGGCAATTGTCAGTAGTCCGTTGTATCGGCAAGTGGTTGTGAAAGATGAAATTATACGAAGTGTACCGCTATTTTGGGTTTTTATTTCAAAACCTCCACACTCCCTGAAGTTGACCCTACAACTCAGAAGTGAGGATAGGCGAAAAATATCACGTTTTTCGTACTGCGCCTACGTAAGTACCCTGTTCTTTTTTTTGTGTTTGCGTAATTAGAATCCTTGGTATGTTGAAATTGCCTTCTTCTTTATAAAATAGCATCCATAAACAGTCGTAAATAATAAAGTCTATTTCAATTGAAGGCAAGAAAGTATTTTAAAAGAATTTTCATTTATTCTCAAAAACATAGGGGCGATACATAAGAGTGTTAATCTGTTACATACTTGAGCCTGATATCTAGTCCTTTTTTTCCCGATAGCTCAGATTGTTTTTTTTTCAAAGCTACTGTTTGTCAACTTATCGATCTGAAGATTGGTATAGAGCTCTGATTATCGAATAATATTGAAATGTTGGATCGATATACCGTATAGTGAATTTTCTAAAACATTTTTCGTTTATGATTGTGAGTACACGTGCGAAAACAGTACACTTTGAAATTATGACATATGGCATTACAACATCTGTTTAAAGCATTACATGTGATGCTACGATCTAACAATTCCTACTATCAGGCGTGTGGTGTTGTGTAATTAATTAAATATTTCTTGTAATGGGAATATAAATATATCACATGAGGTAGAATAGCAGTGTTATAGGTAGTTATAGAATTACGTGAGCGAGTAAGACGGGATTAGAAAAGAAATGTATCCATTACTTTTTAAATATTTATAAGTTTTTGAATAAAGTTATTTTGTCATCATACTTTTACTCGCGTTTATTTAACTCAAGTGTGGTCCAGGCTTAGGACTAGCAATGTGCATGGATTCATTTGATGTTTACAAAGATTCGAAATGTATGTCAAGATAACACGATTTTAAATATCAAACAATTATCAAAATCAATCAATAAATTATATTGAACTTGATTTTAGAAATAAATTGAATGTCCCGGTGCTAATCCAAAATTATGAAAACTTAATGCATTAGTTGTAAACCTAGAAAACTACAATTTGATTTTAATGTAGTAAGAGTTTTAGTTACACTGAATTAAATAAAATACATGCCTGAGACGAATGTTGACGGGATTCATCGATGTTAACCGAACTCTTTGAATACAATTTAAAACTTACTACAAATTACTACTACTACTGCTACTAAAATTTTAGCAAACCTGTAAGTTTAAAAAAATAAAATAAAAAAATATTGAGGCCTTTTATGTTTATAAATCTAGTTTTGGAACATAATACGAAGGAACACATAGTTGTTTTAATACTCATCATGATGCATAATATCTTTATTATTTATTTTAAATTTGAGATAGTCACCCGCTTATTGTAGTGTTTTCATATTATTCACGTAAGAGGTAAAAACGTCAAAATCTAAATATTCTTTATTAAACCAAGTAGGTATTATACATTTTCTTCGGCCCCCTGTAAAGCTGTACAAAGCGTGTGTAAGATAATACCGTGAATCCGTAAGAGAATTACATGACCAAGGATTAATACAGTAACTGTTTAAATGTTAGTTTGCAATACAAAGTAAGAATTAAACATTTTGAAACTTTTAACAACTACCTTCTAATAAAATAGTCAGCCGTACATTTGTTATCAGTGAAATATTTAAGTTACATTTGCGAAGGTCGCCTTTAATTTCAATAAAAGAAAATTGGATTTGCGTTATACTAATTGTTAGGCCCATTGAGATCAAAGAAGCTAAAGTATATGTACTGAGGGTTGGCTTGATTGTTTACTAAGCTGAAATTTGTCAGTTTCAGTTCTCCACCATGGATCGAGAAGAGAGCAGGAGTCGTAGCCTCAGTTATGATAGATTGAGCGCAGAATTGGCATGGAGGTGCCAAAAAAAAAAAAAAAGCCAGTCAACACGGAGGTGTTGCAGATGACAGGAAGCGTTATGCTGAACGACCGTGGGTATTGCGGGAGCGTGATACCGAGGTAAATCGACCGTGGGTATTACGGGAGCGTGATACCGAGGTCGACGATAACGTGAATCGAGGTGAACAGGTGAACAACGAATAGTCCAATAACAGCGGAGAGGTCTCTTCGTAAGCCGGTTCGGCGTATACGAGAGCGTTCGCCTAGCGCGAGGACGAGAAAATAGCAGGGAGCGATGTTCACAGCATTGTGCACGCAAACGCGAGGGTGGATACTATTCCCAAAACAAAATAGACAGTAACCGCAGCTCTTTGGTTGGGTCGCTTAGTTTGAAACGACGTAGGGTAAATGATAATGGATGAGCTATTGTTTATTTTGTCTGAGATGCTGGCTGAAAGAGTTCAGTACGGAGAATCGCTTGATCAATATTATTACGCCAAAACAATCTACTAAATTAATGTAAAATTAATGGGCGCCAGGATGTAGATTGTCTGCTGCACGGTGTAGGGTAGGTGCTCAGGCAGCTGCTTAAACCCGAACAAGTTTTTAATTTCTTTAATACGGTTAAAGTTGGTCAATATGGTGACCATCTTGAATGATTCTCAAGGCGAAAAATTGATCGCAAATGTACTTTGCTTTTGCGATGGACAAGATGCTTCAAATTCAAATTTATTTACCGAAAAGGGCAAAATACAACTTGTAATTATTTAACTATATAAACTCAATTAATGCTAGGTAGATTTACAAATTCTTAACAATGTAAGGTTTTACGAATATGTTTAATTGTAGCTCAATCTAAAATAATAATAATAATAATAGAAAACGATTTGAATTTTCGGGTAATTTCAAAAAGTTTGTTATATTTGGTCTCCGGACTGGGCGAACCTGTTGGGCAGATGCCGGAATTTTCACTTTGTCGCGGAGGCCTTATTGATGTAATGATATTAAAACCAATATTTAATATTTACATCAAATGGGGACTACTTCTGATTTAATAAATTGAATATTCTGTTTCAAAAATTGATCATAGTTACAATTTGTGAATGTATTGTTCCTGTTTTGTATACATTTTATATTTTTTACATTAATGTTCAGTATTGCAAATTAATAAGATAGTGTATTTAAATATCAATAATAAAACTAAATTCCATTACTTAAATTAAATAATATCAACAATATCAAAGATAAATTATTATAATTATGACCGCCTTGTTCACCTGGTCTGGCTGGAAAAGTCTTCTCATTTGTCAGTTCATTGCAGCGAACAAAAAAAAATATATACATACCAAGAAGGGTAATCCGAAGGATAACAATGAAATAGCTCAAGTTCAGCTTTAGACCTGGAACTTGATAAATACTTAACTGACATCAAAGTAAATGGGGTAGCACTAAATTGCTGTGTAGAGGTTGTAAGTCACGCTCTGTCATAAAACCTACTAAAGCCAGAGAGCTCAACTTTGATATGATAGTTCCAAAGGGTATACCTCTACTCAGGGCTATAGGTAGGGCTCTGATAAATCCCGTGAGCACTACAACTACAACGTAGAAGTTCAGAACGTAAAACGAACGATAAAGACGTACATCGGTGGAGACTATGTTTTATTTGCCATATAAACCAAATCAGCATCAAACATTCAATACTTTTCTTCTGAAGTTTTCTTAAATCTTAGGTAATTTTTAGCCAAAATCTTTAGTAGCTTTGAGATATCTTAACCATAATAGATATGCTGGTGTATAGGTGCATGGGTTGGTAGAGAGTGATAATCATCATAGCATAAACGTCAACAAGGGTATACCTCCTGTATACCTGTGATCCTCTCGCGGACACGATAGCTGCCTACAACGGCTTAGGCATCAAGATGAACTGTCTGTGTGAATTATAATTGTCTTCTTTTCGTTAATTCTGGTATTTAAGTCATAATCATTAGCATAGAATCTAAATCCATTGCATATCCTTCGGGAAATATTAAATTTTTAGCCATTCATGTCCAAATTAAGACTGTAATTATTACCATTTTATATGGTTTGCTTTGGATCCGAAATAAAAGATTTCGATGCAAATATATTATAAAACAAATAATAACTTCTATCATCACAATATATCAATTACGATAAAGTGTACGAATGGGCTAAAATGTCAAAAACGTGAATTTTTATAGGGCTAGTATAGAATCCGCCACACTAGGGTCACCCACTCACACTTATTTAAGCACACCGTGTATTATTTTTGGATATCGCTGTCATCTTTGTCTTGTCAATCTATATACATAAGTGAAGCACAATTAATATATAATCTTAACATTGTTTCTGTACTTTAAAAGTGCCGCTCATCATAACTGTCAAGACTATAACTGTAGATTTTACCTCAAATCTTCGCCCTGCTTCCATTTGTTAAAAATATAATTAGAACCACGAGCAGGGGAAGGTAAAAATAAATTAAAATGGTATAAATCAAAATTATGTACATTTTACCATAGCTTAATATTTATTAGAGAAACAAACTGTACACAATATTTCAAGCAAGGATGACCTCTAAAGTTTCTACCAATAGTTATAGTATAGTATACTAATTTTGAAGTTGATATAGAAAATTGCAAATTAAAATAAGTATTTAAAACAAAATAATTGTACATCGGCTATGATATGGATAGTTTATAGAGATGAATTCGTTTGAAGGCATCAGATTGTCATCCCCACCAGACCAAGCGAATATAACAAGATTTTAAAAACATGTACATGTATAATTAATTATGATATTATTATTATTAAGTATACCTAAATAAGATTCTTTGTCATATATGGTACTAATTTTGAAGTAGGTATATTTATATTTAAAAACTGGTAATAAACATCAATTACAAAAATAAATATATATATAAGATAATATATAAAGTTAACCATATTGAGGGAATAAAAGGGTAATTTATGTTACAAAAGTTTATTCAGTAATAAATTCAGATGGTGTAATTTAAACACAAAAGTAACAATAATCAATCAGAGAATAAATCAGAAATCGCTCAGCGTAATAGTGTGCTATGCGCGCGATTTATTAATCTAGCAACTTAAGGTATCTGGTACGAAGTTTATTGACTAGGTACATGTCAGCATAGGTACTAAGACCAAGAGTGGACGGACAGTTTTTCCGGGAGCAGAATGCTCTTGAGTCAAATCAGAAACGGGAAACTCCTTTCTATTGGCCACATGAGTTAGTTATAGCAAATCCCCGTGCAACTATTATTTTCCAAGGAAATTATTATTTTCGGTACACAATCAATAAGAGCTTATTTAGAACTAGCTTACCATTATCATAAAGCTTACTAAATAAAAGTCAAGGTAGGAAAAATTAATAAACCCTGTACATTAAATCATCATGGTCAGGCATATATAAATTTTAAAAAGAAAAATTTTATATTATTAAAAAAAAAAAAAACCTAACTTAAAATCTAAAAACATCTTCCAGTTCCTCTTATCGGGAAAGGGTACCTAAGATGCTGGAAGCGTTACCGCGTTGTATGGCAAGATAAGATACATATATCGATGGATAAATTACTTAAAATACATACTTTAAAATAAATAAATTCATAATCTAAATAATTATATCATGAGAAAGTTTTAGGACTCGAACATTAAAGGTTGATCGGCTGATTCAACAAAGTCCAACTGTTTACAAAAGTATTTAAAATGAATAAATGCTTAATAAAAAAAAAATGTCAGCTTCGGAAAATGGGGTGCGGAATGTGAATCGGATTCTAGTATTGTAGGACGAACAGCTGAAGTTTAACCTTGATTACAAGTCCTTTTTTATGGATGGTTTTCATTAAAATTAGTTGATCCCTAGTGTCCTTTGTACATCTTAAGGGTTTTAAAGTTAGAACGTCCAGTGGCTGATGATGATGATGATGATGATGAAGTTAGGAAGGTTGTCTAAATATGGAAATCTATAGTGAGGTGTTTAATACACTTATTTCGATTTTGTTGAAGCATTTTTATATAAACTTGATACATGGGGTCCCATACAGTATAATAAATTTCCATAGCAACCACCATAGTAGTTCTGATTGTGACATTAAGGCTCGTACCGCGTCTTAAAAGCACTCCCTAATGACAGTCATACCTAGAAGGCAGTAATGATCTAAGCGATTTAAATAGTGAATAAATAAAAAAATATATATAAGAAAATCACATAAGTACGATATAATATATAAACAAATAATTAATAATTAAGTTATAACCTCACGAGTATGTGAGTTGTGAATCTGCCTATTCTTTTTACTAACGTATTGATCTCTCCATTGAAGAGTTGTCTGGAAGAGATAGTTTTAAGCCACCAATTGTGCTTCTGTTTAGCAGTGTAATCTTTGTAAAATGTTTTAACTGTGATGACTGCCTCCGTGGCCTCGCGGTTGAGCGCTTGGTTTCGGGTGCGGAGGTCTCGAGTTCGATCCCCGGGGGGGGTGATCACCTTACAAATTTGATTTGTAAGTTTTGACCGAGTTTGGAGGGATATTGCAGGCTTGAATCACCTGACTATCCGAGAATTAAGATGATTCCGTGCTTCCGAGGGCACGTTGGGCCGTCGCTCCCGGCTACTGTTGCGGTGGTGGTCGTTGGTCTGCCAGCCCGCAATTGGCCGGCGTGGTGGACTGTGGCCAGATCGCCCTATGTAGGGTGGGCTGGAGCCCCTTGGTGGGGACATATATGGACTGTGAGGAGGAGGTACGTGATGAGTACCATTATGGGTTCTATTCTATTCTATATTTATGTGCTTAATATTACAATTCGTATAAATAAAAAATAAAAAAATACATTGTAAGTGTGTAATGTGTAGAATATGTAAATAAAAATATATATGTATATTGAATGTGTAAATAATATGTAAATGTCTGTAAAACTATGTGTATGATATGTGTGTGCATATATATGTATAAAAAGTTAATGCAATCGCAATTATGAAACATTAGTACGGATTAACACATTAGGACCTGTTAATTTTGAATCACTTGTTACCAGGATTTACAAGTTATTTCAAGAAATTACCTATGTATGAAAAAATATATAAAATAATAAAGTTTTATTAATTCTTAAAAAAAAAATATTTCCAAAAGCGAAGGGACTCGCTTATAACAGGAAGGCCGAGCTGTAAGCTTATAATAATGAGTGTGCTATGATTGGCTATTATACTGTATAATTTATACTATTTATAAATTGATAAACTGTATAGTTTTATTGTGTAATCATATTATTTACCTATTTAATAAGTATTAGTGGTATCGTGTATGAATAATGAGATACTTGTTTGACTTTACTTCAAAACAGCTCACGCTGATTAAAATAATGATTGTAATTTAAATCCATAATTTTAGTAAATACTCATTTCTAAAATGTTATTATTTATTTATAAATGAGTTATAATAATGATTATGTAAATTTGAGTAAAGTATTATTGATAAGACTGTCAGTTGATTTGAGGTTAGGTAAGGTATGGATATACGATCTCTGTTTTTGCGTGGGCAATTGTCAGTAGTCCGTTGTATCGGCAAGTGGTTGTGAAAGATGAAATTATACGAAGTGTACCGCTATTTTGGGTTTTTATTTCAAAACCTCCACACTCCCTGAAGTTGACCCTACACTATGTATGTCTCTTTCTATATATATGTATCTCGCTCTTCCTC
Organism: Bedellia somnulentella; assembly: GCA_963576735.1. Lineage (NCBI taxonomy): Eukaryota > Metazoa > Arthropoda > Insecta > Lepidoptera > Bedelliidae > Bedellia > Bedellia somnulentella. The sequence continues at coordinate 4,459,896 of OY755198.1, forward strand.
TCTCTCACTCAAACTCACACTTAAAAAGTTGGTGTATGTCTGTAACAATTGCCGGGGTGAATTGAAGAGACCGCATAGACAACGGCATAGTAGAGATTGTTGGGGAAATGTGTCCGGGGCTAAATGTGAGCTGTGTGAGAAAGAATTTAACTTACTTACTTATACTCACGCCCATTATTCCCATTGGGGTAGGCAGAGACTATCGATCGCCACTTAGTACGATCTTGACAAACCTCTCTTGCTTCCCTTACATTAATTATTCTTCTCATACATGCTCTTTTTTCTTCTAACTTCGGACCCCCGCCTTTATAAGAACGTTTTCTATCTGGTCAAGAAACGTTTTACGCAGCTGTCCTCTACTAACAATCCCATCCACATTGGCTCTATATATCTCTTTCGCTACTTTATTTTCATTCATCCTCTCTATGTGCCCAAACCACCTCAACTTTCTTTTTCTATCTTGCAAACTAAAGAATTTAAGTAAGTATTATAAAACAATCTCCGTTCCGACTCTTATCTCTCTCAGCCGCTCTATATATCCTCCGTTTCTCTCTATGTCCGTCTCTTAAATGACTTCTCAAGCTAACAATAAATATACTCCCACATATACACACTATATGCCTGCCCCCTATCACGTGAGTACACTGTCCATGCAAAACGTGGGTACTCTGAAGACCAGGTGACAAAGTCACGTGATGTTCAGAAGTATTAGTACCTCTGCCAAAACCTTCGGGGTTATTCGGCGTGAACGCTTATGTTATGTTATGTTATGTTATCTACACACTAAAAAACTTAGCCCTTTAGGTTTCCTCAAGATATTTTCCCACACCGTAAACAAATTAATGATAAATAAACCACACATGAATTTAGAAAAGATATATTGGTGTAGGACCTGTGGAAACAGCAAAGATATACTGGCCAGTACATCCTGCTGTGTACCAACTTATAATTTGTATCTATGCTTAACTCGAAATACATTTACACACCGCGATGTAGGAATATGAGTGAGACGCTGCTATGTGCGAGTGAGTCCGCAGTAGTGTGCACTCTAACATGACTCCCACAGACCTATTCAGCATTTCGACCCATACTATCTGCATGATAAGCGGTGGTTATCCCCACTGAGATTTCGCGGTTGTTTATAAATAGGTATATTCCATTGTTAGAAGCAGGACTGCTATGCATGGCACCTGGTAGTTGTTTTAAAATAAAAACCCAGGCCGGAGGTAGGAAACGCAAACACTACTTAAACGTGTAAAAGAAATAAAGGATAGAAGAATTTCGCGCTGGCAGCCATTATCACCCGAGGTCGCGGGTTCGATTCCCGCCTGGGTCGAAATTTTTCTTTCCTTTATTTATTATTTATTTATAAGTAATAATCCCCACATGAGGTTTTCATGAACAAAAAGATTTAAACTCCCTAATTCTCATGATTATTTTCTTTTCAGGGACAGAAATTGTCTGCAACAGCACTTGAAACGGTTCCACGATGCGAAGACAAGTAAGCGCGTATATTCATGCAATATTTGCGGCAAGTCGTATACAGATCAAGGGGCGTTGAGAACTCATGTCATGTAAGTATATTGTTCAATTAAAATGGACCAGTATTTAGAAAAAAGAAAAAGAAACAAAATGTAGTAGTTTTTATGTTCATTCACCATCTTCACCATCATTTGCCGTGTAGTGTCGGCTTAGAATAACACTACCTCATTTCTACCCGTGGGTGATCGTAAGAGGCGACTAAGGGTATAGGGGGTTTTTAAGTGATATTTTTGGCGATGTGGTTGGAGACCCGTCACCAAAAATATTTATTATTACCATCACCAATCAACTTCCAAAAGTGGCTGAGGAATTTTTCATTCCAAAGCTCTGGCTACCCCGTTATGGGATTTATAGCCGTGAGTATATGTATGTATGTATGTTTATGTTCATCTCGGTGCAATAGGTCATCCAGTGATCGAAATTCGACTATTATTTCAGTAATACTTACAGATAGACATAAGTTGTACATATATTTAGACAAGTTATATTAATTAATGATTAAGAATATTAATTAATGATTAAGCAACCGTGAGAGCCCAGTGGGTAGAACACTAGGTTATCGTGAAAACGACTAGTGTTCAAATTCTGAGTCGGGCCTACACCAATTTGTCTTTTCTAAAAGACATATGTGTGGTTAATTTATCAAGGTTGTTAACAGTGAGGAAAAACATCGTGAGGAAACCCACATGGCTGACTTGTACTTAGTCATGTGACAGTGTATTCGTACAAAACGGCGATAGGCCTGCCCCCTATCACGTGAGTACACTATCCAAGCAAAACGACAAAGTCACGTGATATTCAGAAGTATTAGTACCTCTGCCAACCCCTACGGGGATATTCGGCGTGAATGTTTATGTTATGTTATGTTAAGAATGATAATATCTATTCTGAATTGATCACTGACTTTGGCATAATAATGTGTCATGTCAAGTATATGCAATCGTTAGCTAAATTTTTTTTTAAGTGTGGTCCTTAATAACAGATATTATATTTTCGCCTTATACCCAGCTGTGATTGAGTATGTTTACTTTTTAATACCTAGGGTGGCACCAATCCATTTCTTCCCGCAGTTTTCGTAAGAGGCGATTGAGGTTACATACATACATACATATACTCACGGCTATAAATCCCTAAAAGGGGTAGCCAGAGCTGAGGAATCAGAAATTACTCAGCCATTTTTGGAAGTTGAGTGGGGAAAATATGGTAGAATAAAGGTCGTTGGTGATGGGTCTCCAACAGCATTAATACTGACGTATATATTATATCAGGGTTTATTACTTTAAATATCTAAAGAAAGACAAATAACTAACGTATCATTTTGATCCTTGCTAAGTCTTTTAGAACTTAAATCAAAATTTACAAAAAACTCTTTTTCAATCCACAGCAAACACATCAACCGTCGTTTCCCCTGCCCACAATGCCCCCGATCATTTTCCTCCCCCTATTCTTTATCCCGACACCGCCACACTCATTCCCCTATACCCCTTTTACCCCCTGCCCCTCGTCGATGTGCCCCTTGCCGTACCCAGTACGATACGGAGAAGAGTTTGAGGGCACATACTGCTAATAGTAAAGCGCATCAGACTACAAGGTAGGTTTTTTAGCGTTAATAATCATTTTGCAGAATTTAGGTCCTAAAGTATGTCAGGTTTAAAAAAAGATATATAGGGTAGGCTCGAGCCCCTTGGTGGGGACATATATGGGCTTTGAGATGAGAGAAGGGGAATCAGTCTAGAAAAAATAAAACCATGGGACCAACTTGATAAGACCAAATTTATATTACTCTTCTCCACACTGAACATAAATAGCTGAGCTGAGTTTGATGAGGAGATAGGGGTTTGTGGTAGTTTATGATTTCTTAGCTTCTTCATAAGTAATTGATTGTAAATGATTTCAGGCTCCAATTTCACCATAGCGACAAGTGCTACAATTGTATCAAAATATGACATATGTAGAATTATCAGTTTCACCACAATGACAGGTGCGACAATTGTAGAAAACAATTGTCAAGCAAATCCGACATGTGCTCAATCTCATGTCAAGATTCTACGACAATTCTACAAATATGTCGACTAAAATAATAATTACTGTTTCACAACACAATTGTAATACATACAATTGTAGCAAAATGCCTGTCAAGTTTGTAAGCATTTCTATAGAAAATATTTCATAATATTGTAATATGTCACAATTTGCTTGACAATTGTAGCTCGACATATGTCACTGACAATTGTAGTCGTGGTGAAATTGGAGCCTGGATGATGTGGCTGAAAATCTATCCCCAAAAATCGTTTATTTGACGTCCAAAATTGCCAACGCCAAATCCCTGGCTACCCCTGTTTTGGGATCTATAACCGTCAGTATGGGTATTTGTTAGATAATTTCTCGCTTGTTTAGTCCTTCTATCATTAAATACGAGGACAAAATTGCCTCATTAAGAAAAAAAAGAATAAAAGGATTATCCCTTTCATTGTTTAATCTGAAATAAATTGCCAAAAGATTTACTGGACATGTTTAATAAATTATATTCAGGCCTCCATTTTTCATTTTTTAAATTGACACTTATATTTTTTACATATCATGATAAAATTAATAGATTACTAGTATTATATAACTTAAACAACTTTGAATGCAAGAAAAAACTTCAATCGTGGCTATTAAATCTTACATACACGGAATCAGAGGAATTGCTTAATATAATAAGTTAATATAAGATGTTTTTATTTTTTTTATCATAATACAATCAGTTAGATACAATCGATTCTGATAATAATTCATACACTACTTACCAATACCATTATATGAAAACTGATAGTTTAAGCCTTTTTTGTTTACTGTTGCCTGAAATACAGGTAAATTACCTAGCTCAGGAACAGGAAAATGTTATATTTTGTACTTTAAATAACTAACTAGGTTAAGACGAATATTATGTACTTTTGAAAACTGAATATTTTATTATTATAAAGTACGTAAATTCCGTACTTGATCTAAGCAGTTAACAGATTTTTACAATAAAATGTGTATATTTATCAAATTTAAAAACTCATCTATATAGTTCAGATACTTTTACCTTTTTTTATATTGTTCTGATAGTTAATTCCCTTTCAGTTTCGACTGCACAATATGCGGTCGAAAATGCCACACCCGCCGTTCCCTCCAACTACACACGCGACGTCACGTGACCGTTGCGTACGACTGTCCTAACTTGCCACGGAAATCACACGTGACTCGTAGTGTGAGTGGGAACAGTGAGAGTGCGCTTTGTCATCTTTGTGGGGCTAAGTTTAAGGTAGGTTGTATTAAGAAATTATGTATTGGTAGGTTATGAAGGGAATGTTATGGTGGTTTCAGTATATGGAGGATGGAAAGTAAATTGATGTGATATATAGAGTTTATGTTGAATGTAATGTCAGTAGAGGACGACCATGGATGACACATGTCATTATATTTGTTGTGAATGTTAAATTCTATTTTGTATATATTTTTTGTACTACCTAACAATAATTGCGTGTTGGCCATAGCTGTTAAGCATTATTGTGTTTTTATAATAAATAAATAAATAAATGTCATCCATGTTTTTAATACCGAATAAACATTTTACTTACTTCATACATACATACATACATATACTCACGTCTATAAATCCCTAGAAGGGGTAGCCAGAGCTAACGAATTAGAAATTCCTCAGCCACTTTTGGAAGTTGCGTGGGGAAAAGATGGTAAAATAAAGGTTGTTGGTGATGGGTCTCCAACCGCATCGCCCAAAAATCTCTTAAAAAGCCCCAATACCGTTAGTCGCCTCTTACGTACACCCACCGGAAGAAAAGGGGTAGTGCTATTCTAAGCCGACACTACACAGCAAACTTACTTCATGTACATCAAATAGGGAATTTATTCTGAAAGGCGGGAGTCTGAAGTATAATGAATAAAAAGGTGTGGGTAAACAGATTGATGAGGTAAATGAAGATAGAGAGGTTTGCCAGGATCTTACAAAGTAGCAATTTATAGTCTCTGCCTCCCCAATGGGAACTGAGTGAGAACTGATGGCGAGAATATTTGTAAGTATGTGTGTATGTCATTGCGAGATGAATGGAAATAGTGCATTTGTACAGCGGTTTTTTCCAAAACATCCAAAAGTGGCGGAGATTTTTAATATCTCAAGCTCTACCTACTTCTACCTTTTAGGATTTATAGAATATTCATAAATACATATACTCACGGCTATATTTCCCTAGAAGGGGTAACCAGAGCTAAGGAATTATGAATTCTTCAGCCACTTTTGGATGTTGAGTGGGGAAAAGATGGTAAAAATTAAGGTTTTTGGTGATGGTTCTCCAACCGCATCGCCCAAAAATCCAATAAAAAGCCCCAATACCCTTAGTCGCCTCTTACGACACCCGTGAATAGAAAGGGAATATTCATGTTACTAGTAAAATCCATTTTTTTTATTTACAGGCTAAGAGTAAATTGAACCGCCATCTACGCGAGGTGTGTGAGAAGTCGAAACTAGAAGAACAGCTAGCAGCTTTCTACGAACAAGAAGATCTTATTCATTTATAAATGATGTTGAAGTATTTCTTGTTTTATTTATTTAACTTAACGTGAAGGGATGTTATTGAGGGGGTTGGTGATGTTTCAAAACATGCTTATGGGAGAAGATTTATCAAGGTTGGTAATGGTAATGGTGAAGGGAAACGGCGTGAGGAAACCCACACGTCCAAGTTTTACTTAGTCACGTGAGTATATAGTGAGGAAACCCACACGTCCAAGTTTTACTTAGTCATGTGAGTATATAGTGAGGAAACCCACACGTCCAAGTTTTACTTAGTCATGTGAGTATATAGTGAGGAAACCCACACGTCCAAGTTTTACTTAGTCACGTGAGTATATAGTGAGGAAACCCACACGTCCAAGTTTTACTTAGTCATGTGAGTATATAGTGAGGAAACCCACACGTCCAAGTTTTACTTAGTCACGTGAGTATATAGTGAGGAAACCCACACGTCCAAGTTTTACTTAGTCACGTGAGTATATAGTGAGGAAACCCACACGTCCAAGTTTTACTTAGTCATGTTAGTATATAATGAGGAAACCCACACGTCCAAGTTTTACTTAGTCATGTTAGTATATAATGAGGAAACCCACACGTCCAAGTTTTACTTAGTCATATTAGTACTTAGTATTTTACTTTACTTAGTATATTCGTACAAAGCGATAGTACTGTCTCTCGCCAAACTTCTGAAATTGGCTGAGGTATTCGTAGTTTAGAAGCTCTGTCTTACCCTTTTTTTATTAACAGCCGTGAGTATAGTTATAACATCAAAAGTTGTAAACTAAAAGCCTCAAAGATTTTGTAAAACAATTTTATTCAACTTTGCAACAAATTAAAACATTGTAATGCCGCGAAAGAACATAAACTATATTTTCCCATACAATCTATTGTCAACTTATTTAATATCACTCTTATTTCGTCTATCACTTTTCTATCATCTATTTTGGTATTAACCACAACATTTTTTTTTATACCTGGGTACCACTTTTGCTTCCATAAGTCGCAAATATTAGACCTTTGACTTTTCTCTTCTTGGGAAGGGGTAGATAGAGACAGAGTATTCTTCTTGAAATATCTATACAATGATTGTTCGAGAATGAAAAATATATGGCAGTAGTTTTCTAGTTCGTCAATGTTAGTGAGTTCATACAAATTTTCTTCGGACATCAATTTTGTATGGAATTGTTGGAGTAAAATTGTTATTTGTTGAATCAAAAAGTTGTTTATTTGAGCGGATGTCGTTAGTAATGATATCTTATTGATTTTCTCGTGTTTTGTCATCTGAAAATATTGTATTTTAGTAGCAATTCTGCATGTGGACAAAAAAATACTTTAATTTAGATAATCATACCGTGAAGTGTCGGCTTAGAATAACACTACCCCATTTCTACCCGTGGGTGATCGTAAAAGGCGACTAAGGGCATAGGGGCTTATTAAGTGATTTTTGGGCGATGTGGTTGGAGACCCGTCACCAAAAACATTTATTATTACCATTTTTTCCCCATTCAACTTCGAAAAGTGGCTGAGGAATTTCTCATTCCAAAGCTCTGGCTACCCAGTTAAGGGATTTATAGCCGTGAGTATATGTATGTATGTATGCATATTAATAACAGTAGACTAGACTAAGATTTGGCCAACTAGTGCCGGCTTAGAATGTCACTGTCCCTGTGTACCGGGTGTCGTGAGAGGCGACTAAGGGTATCGGGCTTTTTAAGTGGTTTTTGGGCGATATGGTTGGAGACCCATCACCAAGGATACTTTATTTCTACCATCTTGTCCCCTATCAACTTCCAAATGTGGCTGACGACATTCGAGCTCTGAAGCTCTGGCTACCCCTTTTATGGATTCATGGCCGTGAGTATATGTATGTATGAGTATATGTATTAATTTATAAATGAAAATATATTTACAAAATGATGTTCTCCATCTTCCGACAAAATTTCGCTGAGAAGAGATCTGGTGGTGTCTAAAATATTCTCCATAAACGTTGGGTAGTATTCCTCTTGATGCAGCTTGTCTATTAAGTTTTCTAAAACCTTAGGATAAATCACAATAAAAAGAGAAAGTTAGAAAATAACGCTGTAAAAAAAGGACACAAAAATACAGCCAGAAAGTACGAAATAAGTGTTAAAAAAAGATTATAAAAACTATATAGTGCTGTGTAGTATCGGCTTAGAATAGCACTACTCCATTTCTTTCGGTGGGTGTACGTAAGAGGCGACTAACGGTATTGGGGCTTTTGCGGCGATGCGGTTGGAGACCCATCACCAACAACCTTTATTTTACCATCTTTTCCCCACTCACTTTTCCAAACTTCACTTTTTGCCGTGTAGTGCCGGCTTAGAATGTCGCTACCCCTTTCTACCCACGGGTGTCGTAAGAGGCGACTGAGGGTATTGGGGCTTTTTATTGGATTTTTGGGCGATGCGGTTGGAGTCCTATCACCAAAAACCTTTATTTTTACCATCTTTTCCCCACTCAACTTCTAAAAGTGGCTGAGGAATTTATAATTCCTTAGCTCTGGTTACCCCTTCTAGGGAAATATAGCCGTGAGTATATGTATGTATGTACTTTTCCAAAATTGGCTTAGGAATTTCTAATTCCTTAGCTCTGGCTACCCCTTCTAGGGATTAGCAGCCGTGAGTATATGTATGTATGTAGAATCAATGTTAATTAATTGATTGACGACGTCCGTGGTCGAGTGGATAAGTGACTAGCTTCTCGGTCCGGGGCTCGTGGATTCGATCCCTGATGTGAGCAACATTTATGTGATGAGCATTAATGATTGTTTATTAGTCTTGGATGTTATTTATATGTGTATTATATAATATTAAATATATCGTTGAGTTAGTATCCCATTATACAAGTTTTACTTAGTTTGGCGTTGGCGTTGGCGTTTGCCGTGTAGTGCCGGCTTAAAATGTCGCTACCCCTTTCTACCCACGGGTGTCGTAAGAGGCGACTAAGGGTATTGGGGATTTTTATTGGATTTTTGGGCGATGCGGTTGGAGACCCATCACCAAAAACCTTTATTCTTACCATCTTTTCCCCACTCAACTTCCAAAAGTGGCTGAGGAATTTATAATTCCTTAGCTCTGGTTACCCCTTCTAGGGAAATATAGCCGTGAGTATATGTATGTATGTACGTATGTACTTAGTTTGGGGCTAACTTGATCTGTGTATAATATGTCCGCGTATGTTTATTTATTATTAATTTGACAATCTTACCTTAGTTTCCTGTATCAAATAAAATAAATATTATAAAGTATTAGTATAATAAATTACCTGTGATATTTCTTGTAAAATTTCAATGAAATTACTATTTAAAGGACATTTGATTAGATAGTCGACTAAACAGTGCGCTGACTGGTTCAACCGATTCGATGATGTACCTTAAAATTACATAAACATAACATAACATAAACGTTCACGCCGTTTATCCCCGCAGGGGTTGGCAGAGGTACCAATACTCCTGAACTCACATGACAGTGCCATCTAGTGTCCAGAGAAGGTACCCACGTTTTGCTTGGACAGTGTACTCACGTGATAGGGGGCAGGCCAATCGCCGTTTTGTACGAATACACTGTCACATGACTAAGTACAACTCAGCCATGTGGGTTTCCTCACGATGTTTTCCCTCACCGTTAACAACCATGATAAATTAACCACACATATGACTTAAGAAAAGACAAATAGGTGTAGGTCCGACCCAGGATTGGAACTCACGCCCTTCTGTTTTCGGGCGGGTGTTCCACCCACTGGACTATCATGTCGTTTTAATACAATATTGCAACCACTTTTTATAACGTTTAGGCATACCAGGCGATTTAGGTCATTGGGCCTTTATAGTGATTCTTTGGCGATGTGGCTGGAGAGCCTGAACTGGCTGAACTTTTGTGATTCAAAACCTGAGGTACCCCTTCATAGGATTTATAGCCGTGAGTATATGTGTGTCTGTAAGATTGCATCAACGTAAGAGAGAGCGCAACAAATGCTAAGTACAGGATTGCCCTTAATATATTAATTAGATTATTAGTTGTGTAGTGTCGTCTTAGAATAGCACTACCCCATTTTTCCCGGGGGTGTTCGTAAAAGGCGACCAACGGTATTGGGGCTTTTAAATTATTTTTGGGCGATGCGGTTGGAGACCCATCACCAACAACCTTTATTTTATCATCTTTCCCCACTCAACTTTCCAAAAGTGGCTGAGGAATTTCTAATTCCTTAGCTCTGGCTACCCCCTCTAGGGATATATAGCCGTGAGTATACGTATGTATGTATGTATTATTAGTATAGAGAGGATGGATGACAGTAAATTGGTGAAAGAGATCTATAGAGCCAATGTGGAAGGTAATGTTAGTAGAGGACGACCTCGGAGGACACATTTGGACCAAATTGAGAATGTGCTCAAAAAGGCTGGCGTCCGAAGTATGAAGAATAAAAGAGCATGTATGAAATGATTGATGGATGTGAACGAAGCTAGAGAAGTTTGCCAGGATCGTACAAAGTGGCGATCGATAGTCTCTCCTACCCTAATGGGAACTAACGGCGTGAGTATATGTATGAATGGATTATTTGCAACTCACCCATACTTCCAGACAAAATAGTCTGTGAATCACTCCTGTAACCAGAATCTAATAGCACATCCTTGTTTTTACAATCACTTTTTCTATCAAGATAATTTTTAACAGCTTTCAATTCTTCTAAAACTTTGAATGGTATAGTTTCTTTTTGTGTATCTACTAATTCTTCTATTTCAAGAATCTGATAATCTTCTAAATTCTGTTCTGCTTTATTTTCTTGTGTAGTACTGTTGTGTTGAGTTTTAGTTGTTTCTGTCAACGCTACATCCTTAGTTTTGTAATAATCTATTTTTTGACTAGTATCTTTACTTAATTTTTTATTTAATTCATTAGCTACCGTTTGAAGTTCATTTTTCGTATTAGATACTTTGTTTGTGTTAAATATAAAACAATCAATAGTCTCTATATTTCTGAGATGCTCTGAATATTGTACCGTTGTTTTTTTATCATTATTTAAAGTTCCCACAGTTAACTGTTTTCTAGCTAAATTAATTTCTTCTTTGTTTAGTCGACTATTATCTTGAATTATTATGTCTGCATTTTTGGTTAGATCTATTGTATGTTCATTGTTGATTACATCCAAATTTTTGTTGATTTTAATCACGTTATTTTCACCCTGCAATTTGGGAATTTTTGATTCAATCGCATTGTTTTGTAAAGTTTTTCGTTTTGCCGATGTATTTCCGAGCAAGAATTCATCATAAAATCTGAAATGGCTATCTATTTCTTGACTTTGACTTATATGTGTATCGTCTTGAGTGAATTCTTGTAGTGTATATGGTTGTGTGGCTTGAGAATCGTCTGTAACGTTGATTTTTGTCGGGTCAGGCGTTTTTGCTATTATAGTATCTTCCTTCTCTCTGTTTTTATCAACAGTTGTTTGTGATGAAATAATTTGATGTTTATTTAATCTATTCGCTCTTAGTTCTGTACAAGTTCCAACGATATCTTTAGATTGTTCTTCATTGTTATGTAAATTACTTATTAAATTTTTGGTTTTTGACGCGATATTTGCAGGTTTATGTAATGTAGAAGCCCCGGCCTCGTTTACTTTTTGAGTTTTAATATTAATTGAATTACAAAATATTTTAGTTTTATTTATATTAGCAGGCATCAGTTTATCTCTTTTTACAACTATTGATGGTATATTATTTTTTGCTTTGGTGATTTGATTAGAAATACTACATTCGTTGTTGTTTACGTGATTTGTCTTTAGGCAATTATTTTTATCTGGAAATATAACTTGTGAAACTAATTTTCCGTGTATGTTCTGTAATATTTTATGACCATTATTTTCTACGTTAGACAGTTTTAAATTATCTCCATCGTCATTGTGATAAGATTTGAATGTACAAGGTGTATTTGTACTTAGTGTCTCTATTGTCGTTGTTTTTTGTTCTATAGGATTTTTGTTAAATGCTTTTTTGCAGGATACAATAAATTTATTTTTATTTATTTTAAGATGCTCATCTGAATCTTGAAACATTTGAATGCTGCGGTCATTATCTTCTATAGATTGAGAAGAATTTGCGTTTAATTTATATAAATCTTCATTTTCATTCATCCATACAGTGTTAGTATCAGCATTAGCCGTATCCTGAAAGAACAAGGCATGATTGAGACACCTTTCAGATTTTATTAAACCCAGCCAATATGTTAAGCTAAATATATCTATATATACATATATATGCCTAGTTGGTTCTTAAATTCTGTACAAACAAAATTGGTTTTATAATAAAAATCAATCATGATATTTAAAAAAAAGTTTTTTTTTAAATAAAAGATTATTTAAATAGCTTACATTAAACACAAAATTTATTCAAAACGATTGGCACTACTTTTCACAAAAGCCTTCAATCTTGGCGGTCAGTCTTCAATAGTAGCATAGCCTATATTCATGTCGATAAATTTTTGTGAGGTTTAGAACAGACCTTCTTTTCCAATTCCTGGTTAATTTTGTAATCCAGTAGATTGAGGTCAGTGCTAAATGAGGGCCAATCTTAATGCCTTAAAAGCTCGACATTCTGGCGCTTAAACCACTCCTGAGTTGTTTTGGCCTTATGAGCAGGTGCAGAGTCCTGTTGAAACACAAATGGCCGTCCTCCAAAGAGTATCTTGGGCAGTTTTTTTACTATGCCATCTAAAACTGTGTCTCTGTACACTTTTGCACTGGTTTTTACACTTTTTTCACAAAAATAACTTCAGTAGGGCCATAGTAGGACCCTCGTAACTAAATCACGATTGATGATGGATGATGACCGTGCTGCACTCTATGAATGTCATTTCCAGCGGCCGCAAAGCTGGTTGCGTACACCCTGTCTTTTGTTGTATCTCTCCTGAATATAAAAAAAAATCATCTGTAAATGGGATATCGCGGTGTCTTTTTCTTGCGTGCCGCTTAAGCAATATTTTGCATTCTTTGGCTCTCATAGCTATCAGACGCACTTTCAGAATATGTCCACTATTTGTTCGGTAAGCTCGTAGTCCCAGGTCTTCATCGAGTACTTTTTAACGGTACTTCTGGTTAAACCCATCTTCAAAGACATCAATATCTACTTGCGGTCGGGATTTCTTGCCGCACGCGCCTTCATTGCTTTGATCACCCCTGGAGTCCTAACGGAACGAAGTCTGCCAGTTCTTTTCTCGTCATCGACACTAGATGTTTCATTACACTTCTTGATGGTACGGTATACGAATCTCACCGTGATTTTTATTTTTTGAAGAAAATTGCAAGCAATGCAATTACTGTTACTCAGTTCTCTTTGAAGGTCTACACGATCGTAAAAAAATATGCATGTAATTGTGATTTAGCGATGTAACATAACATAACATAAACGTTCACGCCGAATATCCCCGAAGGGGTTGGCAGAGGTACTAATACTCCTGAACATCACGTGACTTTGTCACCTGGTGTTCAGAGTACTCACGTTTTGCATGGACAACGTTTGCGTGATAGGGGGCAGGCCTATCGCCGTTTTGTACGAATACACTGTCACATGACTAAGTACAACTCAGCCATGTGGGTTGCCTCACGATGTTTTCCCTCACCGTTAACAACCATGATAAATTAACCACACATACGTGGGACACCCAGAAAATTTTGCGAAAATAAAAAAAAAGTTCTATGGGTAAAAATGTTTTTATTAAATCTTTTCAAAGTACTCTCCACCAGCATCTATACAAAGTTTCATACGCCTAAACCAGTTTTCGAAACACTATTGCCCGTCCGCCGCAGACACCTCATTTACAGCCCGCTGAAACGCTGACAGCGCATCTTCCGGCGATGAAAATTGTATCCCTTTGAGTTGATTTTTTATTTTAGGGATTAAAAAGAAGTCACACGGTGCCAGGTCAGGGCTGTAAGGAGGGTGACCCAAGAGTTTGACCTGCGTGCTGTTCAGGAAGTCCGTCGTTTTGAGCGCGGTGTGAGCGGGCGCGTTGTCGTGGTGAAGCAGTAGCCCGTGGAGCCCTGTGTTTGGTCGATTGTTGCTCACAACTGAGAAAACTACTGGCAAGCATTTAGTAGTACACCAGTCTGCGTTAATACTTCTTTGATCTTGTAAAGAAATTGACACCAAATAGCCAGTCATATTGAAAAAACTTGCGATTAATATCTTCCCACCGCTTCTAAATCTCTTCACTTTGGTAGGGGTCGCTTCGTTTTGAAATACCCAAACCGTCGAGTGGCGCTTCGTTTCTGGATCGTATTGATAAATCCAGGACTCATCACCTGTCACGATGTCGTAAATACGCTGAGACGAGCCAGCATCAAATTTATTAATCATATCACGACACCATTCCACCCGGGCCTGTTTCTGTACCTCGGTGAGGTTGTGTGGCACCCAGCGTGAAACTATCCTCCTCACGTGAAGATGTTCGTGTAAAATCTCATGAACGCTTCCCGATCCAATCTGCATAATGTGTTGAATCTCTAGATACGTTATTCGCCTATTGTCATGAATTAAATTTTTCACTTCCACCACGTTTTCATCCGTAACAGCCGTTAGAGGGCGACCACTTCTTTCTTCATCCCGCAAAATTAATCGACCACGCTTGAATTCGTTATACCAACGATACACGGTTGCCTTTGAAGGCCCTTCATCCATAAACGCCATTTGAAGTCTATCGTATGATTCCTCTGGTTTTAAGCGACATTTGAAATCGTAAAAAATCATAGCTCGAAAATGTTCCCGGCTCAGATTCATTTTTCAGTAAGACACGACAACTTAAAATATCTCGTAAAAAATAAAGAGGGAAATTTTAAAATTCGAACGTACCTTTTTTTATTTATAAAGACTCATATTTTCAGTATACATTACAACCGGCCAGTGTTTCATACATTAAAACCTTTTTTCGCAATACTTTCTGAGTGGCCTGGTATGTCTTTGCAAAAGACAAATTGGTGTAGGCCCGACCCAGGATTCGAACACTAGTCGTTCACAAGGGCTTGAATGGCTGTGCATGATGCTGTTCTTGTTCCTACGCTTATGTATGGCAGTGAATGTTGGGTGTGGCAGAAGAAGTATGAAAGCAGAGTGAATGCAGTAGAAATGAGGTCCCTCAGAAAAGTTTGTAATGTGAGGTTATGTGATCGTGTGATGAATGACGTGATTCCTGAAAGGTGTGGTGTAAAAGATGATATTGTAAGTAAGATAGAAAAAGGAATGTTGAGGTAGTTTGGGCACATCGAGAGGATGGATGATAGGAAATTGGTAAAAGGTATCTATAGAGCTAATGTGGAAGGTAATGTTAGTAGAGGACGGCCTCGAAAGACACACTTGGACCAAATTGAAAGTGTGCTCAAAAAGGCAGGCGTCCGAAGTATGAAGAATAAAAGAGTATGTATGAAAAGATTGATGGATGTAGACGAAGCAAGAGAGGTTTGCCAGGATCGTACGAAGTGGCGATCGCGTAGTCTCTGCCTACCCCAATGGGAATTAACGGCGTGAGTATATGTATGTATGTATGTAATATATTCAATATTTTTGACTCTTTTACTAGTTGTCAGGAACCGTACTAAATAGATGAGCGACGTATCCAGAGGGAGAGGCACGGGGGTATAAGTATCCTAGACGAAATTTTCATTTACTATGCTGGTAAGACCTGGGTCCTCGATTGGAACAAATAAAATCATTAAAAGATTTATTTTAACAAAGTATTTTAGAATAACCATAAATGTGATTTTGTAAGGCGATTTCCCAAATTTTAAGTCGTCACGACTAAACTAACTAAATTAACAAACATTTAGATTTTACTCACCTGAACTACACCTACAGATGTACCACAAGATGCACCTTCACTAACACTTTTCATCACATCTTGAGCATCAGCCAAATCATCAGCGCCATTTTGAAACTCTTGAATATCAAACTCTCCTAAAATGGTCGGACTTTCCGCATTTATTATATCGATTGTCTTATCCAAATCATCATCACCACCATCCATAGTTATTTGACCACCGTCATTAATAGATATTGTTGATTCATCATCGTTAATGTTAAAATCGTCCGTATTAAAACTCATGTCGAAATCTTCAGAATTATCTAAGTTAAGTTTTTGTCTGAGATGGTCTACATATTGTTCTATCGTTTGTGTTTGTGGTTTACTCTTTAAGATTGCAATTGCGATTGTTAGACGCCATTTTTGTTTCATGTGATTAACTGTAACGAAAATACTTATAAATAGTAATAAATAAAGGAAATGAAATTTTCGACACCGCTGGTAATATCCCTAACTAAGTAAATAATACCCACATGAGGTTTTCAAGAAGAAACATACATGCATACATATACTCACGGCTATAAATCCCTAGAAGGGGTAGCCAGAGCTAAGGTATGAGAAATTCCTCAGCCAGATTCCTATTCTTGCCTCTTATTCGCATTGCACTATTTTTTAACTGAATTTGAATATGTAGTTTTGTTTTTATTTCTAGTTATGCTCTGTTTAAAATTTGTTTTTTTTTATACTTGTTTTAAAAATGTTGTTTTCTTTTATAAGAGGCTTCGAATAAATAACTTCTTTCTTTCTTTCTTTCACTTTTGGAAAGTTAAGTGGGGAAAAGATGGTAAAATTAAGGTTGTTGGTGATGGGTCTCCGAGCGCATCGTGCAAAAATCCTTTCAAAGTCTCAATTCCGTTAGTCGCCTCTTACGTACACCCACCGGAAGAAACGGGGTAGTGCTGTTCTAAGCAGAAAACATTCTTATAAAACGAAAATACTTATTAGGAATTTAGAATGCCAAGTGCAACCGTGATAGCTCAGTGAGTAGGACACCGCTTATCGAGCAGACGATCAGGGTTCAAATCCCGGGTCAAGCCTACACCAAGCTTAATGGTGAGGGAAAATTACGTGAAGAAACCCATTGCCTATGTATTTCATCACCATATCGATCATTAATTCAAGAAAAGCTTGTCAATTTGGTCATGTGACGAGCCCGTCTCCTATCACGTGAAGGAACTGTCACTCTGAGCAAGAGGTAATCTAAATGTCATGTGAAATTGAGAAGTATTAATACCTTTGCCACCTTTGCGGTGATATGTGGAACAATTAAAATGCATACATACATATACTCACGGCTATAAATCCCTAGAAGGAGCAGCCAGAGCTAAAGAATTAGAAATTCCTCAGCCACTTTTGGAAAGTTGAGTAGGGAAAAGATGGTGAGATCAAGGTTGTTGGTGATGGGTCTCCAACCGCATCGCCCAAAAATCCCTTAAAAGCCCCAATACCGTTAGTCGCCTCTTACGTACACCCACCGGAAGAAATGGGGTAGTGCTTTTCTAAGCCGACACTACACAGCAAACATTCAATTAAAATACAAACAAAAAGATTACATACTATTCTAGTAGTACTAGTCTATCAGTGAATTTCTTAATAACTTGTCTCCTGTTTCATAAGCCAAAGTATTGGGAAAAAAACAACTAAAAACCCGTAGCATGCAAGAATACAATATGAATAGGACTTTATCAAAGACAGACACAGCTTGTATATGGCAAAATGATTTAACTTACCAAACTCAGTAAAACTCATAGTAAGCAGTAAATCGTCGTATTTTCAATTCACAATGCAACATATATGCTGCGTAACAAAATATGATTAATTTTATTTCTAAATTGTAATTAATTTAAACTGGACTACTTTTCCTTCTATGTAAATGATAAAGAAAAAACAAGTAAAATTTTTAAACATCAAATGAAACAAAGTTTAATTGTTATTTATGTATTCGCCATTCGGCAGAACAAAGTTTAAACTTTAAAACATTATACTTTTCGCGCCGGCTGGCTCTTCGCTTTTTAAAAACGACTCAGCGTAAGATTCCCAATCTAAGTGCCAAACGCATCAAAACTTTTTGTTTCACATTCTGGAAAAGCTGTTTTGTTAAAGTTCCCAGACCCTATTATAAGTTTCATACATATTTAGAGTACAATAAAGTAAACAAACATTTAAACATGGGAACTTAAACATTTTTAATAATAACTTATTTTCTAAATCAAAATGAGTGTTTTTAGCATTTTAATATGTATGAGCATGTTCCTTATTGCTTCTGTGATAGCTCTTATTAGAAGAACTTTTTTTAGCTGGCAAGAAGAACACAAAATTGAACGTATGCATGCTCCATTCTCAGTTGAAAGACCCGGTAATTTTTATGTACTTTTATGAATGAAACTGTAACAGACAGTGGCCGTCTCATTGTACACACACATTGTTGTTGTAAGTTACGCGTTTTTGTGCCAATGCCAAAACAACAAATGGAAAACAATACGACTACATAGCCGAAGTAGCTATTGTTTTTATCGAAACCTTTTGTTTGTTTTCAGCGGTGAATATGATAATATACACGAACAAATGCTTGCTAATGCGGCGACAATACGAAGAAAAGTTATCAGTGTATGATGTATTAGATGACAACCCCATAGCGCCAGACATACGGAGTGAAGTATCGGATGCATCTCAAGTTACTAAAAAGGAGTGAAATTTTGCTGAAATCTGATTACGAAAAACTACTAACAAACTTAAAATTATCTATAAAATGGGTGTTTTATGATTTATATAAAAGTTGATGTCAAAGACTAGCAATTATTTTCTGCAACTGTTGACAAGTGTTGCCACATTTCATGAAGATAAATAACTTCTTCTTTTTCACAGACTGTGGTATTTTTATTATTACTCGCAGTCGCAACTCCATGATAAAGTTTCAATTTAATTTCCTACTGCTATAATCTTCTTGCTCGCTATTAAATACAAGTGATTCATATAAGTAGGTGTGATGGTAAAGAGATAGAAGTATATTTTTTCCTTGAGGTTTACCCCTGAATCCCTTATACTTATTTGCTACTTAGTGGCTAAATACGTAGTTGTATTATAATATATGTTGCCGTGTAGTGCCGGCTTAGAATGTCGCTACCCCTTTCTACCCACGGGTGTCATAAGAGGCGACTAAGGGTATTGGGGCTTTTTATTGGATTTTTGGGCGATGCGGTTGGAGACCCATCACCAAAAACCTTTATTTTACCGCCTTTTTCCCACTCAACTTCCAAAAGTGGCTGAGGAATTTATAATTCCTTGGCTCTGGCTACCCCTTCTAGGGAATTATAGCCGTGAATATATGTATGTATAATATATGTGAAAAGAATAGGAAGTCCATATAAATAATTATTTGTATTTTGCAGTACCTTTATTATAATTCTCCCGTAGGTACTCATGACAAAGGTGACTAAAATAATTTAAGTTTGTAAAGTATTAGTGAGTTAAGTGTTCAGAAATGAAATTCAAGAGACATCGTAGGAGTTTATTACAAAGGCAGATATAAAAATTACAAGTCGTCAAGTAAAACTATATACACGTAGCATTTCTATGACAGTTCTAATAACGCATGATACCATTCATATTTTAATCAGATAAAATAAATAGTGTCAAAAGTATACGGCATTCTATTTAAATGTAATTTACCTTTTCTTTTATTGATTTGAATGTTTTTTCATAGGTATTATACAACAATACTGAATATTAACATAAAATCTGAAAGCCAATGTTATATACGTCTGCTTACTGGTAAAATGTAGTAAATACATATTTTGTTAAACGGAGATATAGGGTTTTCAAAGTTTAAATATTTTTTTTTACTAACATCTAAATAAGATATTGCAGAAATTTATTTAATAAATTATTGGAAATTTAACGTTCTTATTTGCGGTAGCATATTAGAGGCCATTTTCTTATAAATATTGTGGAAAAAAATATTATTTTTAGCATGGGTGTGCACTTATCATATTTGACCTGTAATTGAGAAATGACCTGTAATTAACAGTCCTATCATTTATTGCGTTTTTCCAGTAGAAAGAGCGTCAAAAATTACATATAAATGCATTATTAACTATTTTTTTGTAAAAAACGCATTTACTACATTTTACCAGTAAGCAGACGATATATAATTTAAGATGAACCTAGAAACCTAAGACTAAACTAAAATCCTTTTCGAATTGTATTATATAGTTAACTTAAGACACTTCAGCATAAGACATATTTAAATAGCAGCTAATTTACATAATATTTGGTATTTTAGAAATGAATACAGTACGACTAATTGGAAGGTTAATTTATATAAAACCGGAAGTAATCAAAAGTTAAAACCACGTTGACATCAGTCAAATCTATGAGATCAATGACAGTTTAGAATTTGACAGACACTCAAATTATTATGCTTGTCTAATTGAATAAAAGTCAACGTGGCTTGGCAGGATAAATTAAATAAATTATTTCACGTTGCAAGGAACTCGTGCAATAAAATCATTTTTTAAATTATTTATACGTACCATTTATTAGCTTGCAATAGTTACTTGCATCGTGTGTAAGCACCTTTATATATGACTAGAATATCCAAATATACAGACTGACAATGAGATATTGATGCTAACATTATAATCCTATAACTTATGCTACAATTACGACAAAAACATTGATTTTTTTATTTTTTCTACAAAAATATAGTAGAAAGTACAAAACCATTTTATTTTTGGTCAAGATCAAGAGTAGAATACTTGAGATTTATGGATACCAACTATTTTGAAAGGTCGGCTCATTACAAATATACAGCTATCTCAATTATTTTTATGTAGGAAATATTTTAAAAGTATAGGAAACGTCTAAACAAGGCTTTCAAAATTATGCTCATTATTTTTTTAAAGGCAGGTAAAATGAACTAAAATTAATAAAAGTATGGATTTTCTAGCTTTAGAGCTGAGTTGCTATATTGACTAGAAATCATACATTCTATGGTCATTATAAATTACAACTAACTTAAAAAGCATCAGGTACTCTCTTATAAATAATAGAACTATGAAACAGTTTGTACAAATGATTAGAATAATCTTTTTTTACTTCATTTATTACTTTGAGGCGATCTTTCAATAATACAATTTGTGCACCAACTAAACTATTAAAATCTAAGTTACCACGGATTTATTTTGAGTAATATTATTACAAGTACCTTAAAATAAATAAATAATGTAGAACTCAGTCAATGTAAGACTAGCAGTAAAAACGAAATCTACTTTTGCAAACTTCTAAACATCGAATTCTAAAAACAGTCACCGATAGCTTTGAAGCTTTTTCAATACAGTTTTTAATACATATGGTCTACGTATCTCTTCTAACCCCTATTAAAATTTATTTCTATCTCGCTCGCACAAAACGAATATTTGTTTTTTTTTGTCATTTTTGATAAGTACACATGGCGAAAGATATATTCGACGAATCCTCCGTAGTTGTCGTTGGTTTCATCGACTAAAATGAAATAATATTAGCAGAATAGAAAACAGTAGAATTAGAAGAGATACGTATGTTAATTATCGTTTTCGACGTGAAAAATAGGATTTCAGAAATTGTGAAAATTAGCCAAGGATACCAGGGATAATATAACACCGTCTAAATGCACCATCAGATATGTCAAGTGAACATCTATTTAGAATTAATCGGATCGGAATAATCAATTAACTTTACCTATACTTCCAAGCGACTTCGCAAGTTTGCACTGATACATATACTACATTAATACCATTTGGATGGATTTTTATTGAGACATTCATATAGACCAACTTGTACAAAGTATTTTTGACGTCTACTTGGAAAAGTGTAAACGTAGATTTATACAACATTCATATTTCTGACATCAAATATTGTTTTAAAGAGATGGGACATACACAAATTAATAAGACTTACCAAAAAGTTTATCTACTAAAATAGTATACGAAAATTGCTAATGGACATTTATGCTTATAATATATTTTCTACTAAGACTATTCAAAATTAAATCATAATCTAAAATTAATTGATGTGCTATATATTTTAACTGTGAATAAAATTCCCCGAGTATATAAAGATTTACTAACTTATTAGATAAAAAAATATACTTATAAAATTAAACAGAGACTTTTAATGAAAATTATCTAGTACTGAAGATCTAACATTTACTTAGGAGTTATAATAATTTACGTTACTAAAGTGACAAAAAAAATACATCGAATGAAATTGTTTATTATAAAAAAGCCATTTTTGTCATTTTAATAAATGTGAAAAAGATAAGTAAATTAATTGATCTTGTTGCAAGACAAATACAATATACATTTCTGCAAATAAATTATTTATGTCTCATGTCCGGTTACTCTGTGACTCTTTGCATTCTGTCTCTAACTTTTTCTGACTTTAGCGGCAAAACTCTCAAAAACGAAATGGCGGTTATTTTGCAGTATTTCAAGTTTCCCTATTATAACTTCAAGTGAAAAGTTCAAACACAGAATCGTTAGAAAAATCCCTCGTTATTCACTTATCAAAGTTACATTAAAATGTCGTAATAAAAATATCTTTATCGATATGAATTTCGGATAAAACATCTAAAATCGGAGTCGGTCGGAATCTACAAAAGATTGTTAACTCGGTACATAATTGAAATACGCTAATAGATCCTCTTGTGCTCGTTTCGTCCAAACTGCGTTGATTGCTACCATGTCTAATATGGCTTGGCCGCCCGGTGTGCCTTGGAGGAGATCTTTGAGCTGAAATCAAATTTATTAAATTTAAAATCTTTAACCTTTAATTTTCAAATATTAAAAAAAAAGTTGGACGAACGTAAAATGAAATGGGGCAGGAAGATCTAACCTATCTATCTATATATCTACCCTCCAAACTAACATCGATAATATCGTGCGTACCTCTTTTAACTGATAGTAAAATATATTCGTGTCACACTCGCTGCAAATGTCAAACGCAGTTTATTATACAGGTACCGAAAAATAATAATTTTGGTTGCTACTATTCGATGAAACCAACGACAACTATGAGGTCTAATCGGATTCTTCAAATATCATGCATGCAAAATCTGAATAATTTTTATCATGCGAGTGATACAGAAATAAATGTCGATAGGGGTTAGAAGAGATACGGATGGAATTATCGTTGTTGATTTGAAGAGCGCCGTTTTATCGAATACCAATCACCAACTCAACCATATATGGTTTTTTTCGCGATGTTGTCTCGCACTGTTACATTAAAAACTTGATAAATAAACTTGAATTTTGGATGCATTGTCTCAGAATTCAAATCTACACCTCTATCTTCCGACTAAGCAAATAATCCTTCTTTATCTATTTATCAATAAAGTGTCACTTTCAACATACCTGGTAATAATCCTCAGGCTGGTAGAGACATCTAGCGGCCGCATGCAAAGCTGTTAGCGGCAGTTCCTTGTGAGATCTGAGAATACGCCAAGCACCGCCTGCGCCGCGCCATCTGTACAATAAAAATTACAAGCTTAGAACGTCTGATTTGGTTTTTGAGATTGGCCTTAGTCTGCCTAAAGGTCGATAACTGGTATGTAGTTTTCCTACGAGCATTTACAATTCTTTCTTTTTCGTGGTTTGATGATAATAATAATTCAACTTCAAAAAGTGGTTAAGGAATTTCTCATTCTGAAGCTCTGGCTACCCCTACTAGAGATTTGTAGTTTTTGTATTTGTATGTATGTATGTTTGATAATGTTTTTCTCAAAATGCGTCCTCAAAGGGCGACTTATCTGTGACTTCAGAAATCTACATATATGAGATCTCGAAATTATAGGCAACCAGCGCATCTTCTTTGCTTTCAAACCTCTTCCCTTTTACTTTTTCTTTGATTTTTGGAAACAAGTAAAAATCACAAGGCGCTAGGTCAGGGGAATATGGCGGTGGGGGAGAATTGACACATTTATCGAGTTTAAAAAGTCTAGTGTTCTGGCAGACGTGTGCGGCGCCGCATTGTCGTGGTGCCAGAGAAGGTGCCGGATTCCTGAATTCGGTCGCTTGTCACACCAAGCTGATATTACTGTTGGAGCACAAACTGTCACATACCATTTGGAGTTCACCGTTCTTTCATTCTCTAGCACAACAGTAGCAATATGACCCGTTTTGCAGAAAAACGAGGCGACCATTTGTTTCTGTGTGATTCGTGCACGACGACATTTCGTTGGAGTTGGCTCGTCTTTAAAGCACCATACAGTCGGCTGTCGCTTTAATTCGGGATCATTGTTATAAAGCCATGTTTCGTCATCAGTCAGTATATCATACGTTTTATTTCGCCTCCATTGAATTTATCTATCATGAATAGGCACCAATCCACCCGACGGTCTTTCTGCTCATCGGTAAGTTTGAGTGGCACCTATCTCGAACAACGTTTTCGGAGAGAAAGGTGGTCGTGAATTATGGTTTGCATTGCTGCTGATCCAATTCCTAGTTCTTGCTCTAGCTCTACATATGTAACTCGTCGGTTTTCGCGAATGAGTTTTTCGACTGCACGAACGTTTTCTTGCGTGACCGCGGTTGGCGGCCGTCCTGTCTTTGCTTCATCCTCGAGACATCCCCGTCCTCTTTTAAATTCAGCAAACCAATTGAATACTGTTGCTCGGGAACAAGCAGACTAACCAAAAGTAGAAGCCAAAAGTTCAAAACATTCTTGAGGTTTTAAACGTTTTTTAAAGTCATAATAAATCATAGCGCGAAAATCACGTCGACTGAGCTCCATTGTTGCAAGTGAATTCCCGCCAGATTCTCGAAAAAATTATGCTCATTCAAATAAATATAAATTAAAGAAGTGTGTTTTATATTCAAATAAGTCAATAAAAAACCAGCCTATAACATGGTGTATAGCTTGCCAGTGTCAATTAAATGAGAAAAGAGTATCTAACTTCTATTGGCATGCCCCTCGTATAAAAGTGGCTGAGGTATTTATAATTCGTTTGCTTTGGCTACCCCTTCAAGGATTCATAGCCGGGAGTATATGTATGTATAGGAGAATAATAGAAAAGTAGATCAACAAATAACGTAACAAACCTGCAAGCCCCAGCGCACAAAGACGTCACCCACAGTTTCCATTCATGACTTCTTTGAGCTTCTTTAGACAGTACTGTCCATGCGAATCTGGAATCAAGATAATAATTCATTTGTACCAATAGACTTTATGATTATTGAATTATTATAAACACTGCAAATAATGATAGCAAATGTGAACGTCATCATCACGACAGCTAAAAAGGCCATAAATCCCAAAAAGAAGTAGCCAGAGCTTCGGAACTAGATACTCCTCAGCCACATTTGAAAGTCGATAGGTGACAAGACGATAGAAACAAAGTATCGTTAATGATGGGTATCCAACCGCATCGCCCGAAAACCACTTAAAAAGCCCCATATCCTTAGTCGCCCTTACGACATCCGTGGGTAGAAAGTGGTAGTGACATTCTAAGCCGGCACTACACTCCAACGACTACACTAAAAATAAATTACCTATAAAACAGCCAATCATCGCTGGCGGCAGTAAGCGCTGCTAGCAACGCGCGTCGCCGTACAGTTTACTTTTGTATGGCAGCTATCGTTATTTAAGTATCAATGGATTTCCCGTTTGATAATCTACCATATGAGCTATCTAATAACACTATTTAACAAGTAAATTACCTATAAAACAGCCAATCATCGCTGGCGGCAGTAAGCGCTGCTAGCAACGCGCGTCTGGACACGACGGCGGTGGCGGCGCCGTACTGCGCAGTTAACGTGCGCCACACTGCGCGCCAGGCGGGGGCGCCGTGGGAACGGATGCCGGAGGTAAAGGCGGCCTGATAATTAAAAATGAGTAGTATTGATCGTGCAATGTTGTGATTAAACGACGTGTTTACTCTTTGAATATATGTTTATTTACACCCAAAATACTTACAACTAACTTATATATTGTAATAGCAAGAGGGGGTATGGTGCGCTCACACTACACTACAAACAAAATATGAATAAATTTTAACCTAATCTAACCAAAAACAGATGTTGCATCAATTTATCTTCATTTGTGACCTATTCTGAGATTTAATTCAAATTTAGGTTTTTATTAAAAAGTTTTATTAAAAAATAAGGTTTGTTGGTAATATGTGTAACATCTTTCTCGTATTAGGTTATAGTTGAACAATATAGAGGTACCACCCCTTACTTACTTATACTTAAGAAGTTGAAGGAATCTAAAGTATATTTGGATTTGGTTGTAGTGACAGTATTTGAATTTGGTCAGTGTGCGCCATACTGTGCGCCAGGCGGGAGCACCGTGAGAACGGATTTCAGAGGTAGAGGCGGCCTAAGAAAAATTTAGTTAGCTTGCTTTTTATCCAAACATCTGATTTTTATGGATTTATGGAACTCAGTGCGTTTTAAATGCGAAATATGCCATTTTTGGGTGGTGTTTAGGAGGTTGGAGTAAAATGAGTAAAAGATTTCTGTAGTGTAAGGTCAGTGTGCGCCATACTGTGCGACATGCTGGAACGCCGTGAGAACGTATTCTGAACGTATCTGATATTAGGGAGATGATTTAGTTCTATGACTTTAGCTTTAGAATTAGAAATACCTTATAGATATATGGAAATGAATGGGGAAAAGATAGTAAAACATAGGTAAAGAATAAATAGAGGAAAGAAAAATTTCGACACACGCTGGGATCGAACCCGCGACCTCGGGTAAACGCCCCGACGCTCTGCCAATTGAGCTACCGTGTCAATTGGCTGCCAGTGCGAAATTCTTCTATCCTTTATTTCTTTCAGAGCAGAGCGTTCGGGGCGGTTACCCGAGGTCGCGGGTTCGATCCCCGCCTGTGTCGATATTTTTCTTTCCTTTATTTATTCTTTATTTATTAGTAATAATCCCCACATGAGGTTTTCATGAACAAAAAGATTTAAATTATGTAATAGTTCGGCGTTTCAACATTTGCATTCTATCTGAAAAGATAGACAAGTGGCCTTCCGAATTAGCAAAAATTCGGAGGTAGGAAACGTAAACACTACTTAAACGTGTAAAAGAAATAAAGGATAGAAGAATTTTGCACTGACAGCCAATTGACACGGTAGCTCAATTGGCAGAGCGTCGGGGCATTTACCCGAGGTCGCGGGTTCGATCCCCGCCTGTGTCGAAATTTTTCTTTCCTTTATTTATTAGTAATAAACCCCACATGAGGTTTTCATGAACAAAAAGATTTAAATTAAGTAAAACATAGGTTTTTGGTAATATGTGTAACAAATTTCTTAAGTGTATATGGATAAGTTCAGTGTGCGCCATACTACGCGCCAGGCGGTGGCGCCGTGGGAAAGGATTCCGGAGGTCAATGCAGCCTATAAATTATACAAACATACATACATACATACTCACGGCTATAAATCCCTCAACGGGAAAGCCAGAGCTTTGGAATGAGAAATTCCTCAGACAATTTAGAAGTTGATGGGGAAAAGATAGTAATATTAAATGTTTTTGGTGACGGGTCTCCAACCACATCGCCCAAAAATCCCTTAAAAGCCCCAATACCGTCGCCTCTTACGATCACCCACGGGTAGAAATCGGGTAGTGATATTCTAAGCCGACACTACACGGCATTACATACGTATATTCAAAAAAGGATACAGAACTACCTAGGCCACTTTGTGAAAATGAGTGTGTGATTCTAAAGTGTTTTAGTGTGCATTTTTGACTTATCAATCGTATCAAGGCTTAAAACTATTGTCCCAACCAAAACAAAATATAATAAAAAAAGGAGACTAGTGCGAGTTGAACTCGCGTGAAGAGGGTTCCGTACGATGTTACCTATCTGATACAAACCGATTCAACAAAACTTAACATTGGTGTTAAAAAAAATGTTCTCCCACACATTCCACCTGCAAATATAAGTTGGTACGCACAATATTGAGTGACTTACCATGTTATTTTAATATCATGGACTTCTTATAGGTTAGGTACGTTCTTTTGGGGAATGGTCAATTTTCGTCTATTTTCTTGAATAACTTGGAAACTATTTATTTTAAAATTGCAAAAAAATACATTTAAGATCTTCTCAACAAGACCTTTCATTTGATATGCCAATTTTTTAATTTTCCTCTCCCCCTCCAAAAATGACCCCCCATATACAGATTTCATCTGCTCACGTCACACCTCTGTGTTTGGGTCACAGGAATTGATATGTGTACCAAATTTCAACTTAATCGGTCTAATAGATTCGGAGATAATTGACTGTCAGCGACGGACGGACAGACACACGAGTGATCCTATAAGGGTTCCGTTTTTGTATTCAGACGTACGGAACCCTAATAAAGTATCAAAACCTACCTCCTGATATATTTCGGGTATAGTCTTGTTGTGCTTGAACCAGGAATCGAACAGTTTGACCGCTTGTTTGGTCACCTCCTCATTCTCCCACTCTACGCCGGCTGTCAGCAATGCTCCACTTAGCCAACTGAAAAAATATGTGTAATCATGTTATTTAAAGCTTACATTTGTGGAAACAGCAAAGATATACTGGCCAGTACACCCTGCTGTGTACCAACTTATAATTTGTATCTATGCTTAACTCGAAAAACATTTACACTCCGCGATGTAGGAATATGAGTGAGACGCTGCTATGTGCGTTTGAGTCCGCAGTAGTGTGCGCTCTAACATGACTCCCACACATTCATATATACTCAGGCTCTTAGTTTTCATTGGGGTAGGCAGAGACTATCGATCGCAACTTTGCACAATCCTTACAAATTGGTCTTGCTCCCTTCACATCTATTCTTCCCATACATGCTTTTTATTCTTTTCACTTCAGACTTTTGCTTTTGTATGAAAATCTCTATCTTAGTGAATCATATTGTTTAGTATAAAGTAGATATTACAAAAAGGTAAGGCAAATGCTAAGAACACACTTGTAGATTATTAATAGCCACCTGCAATATTATATAAGTTAACAGTGTTTAATTAAATATAAAATTTTAATTTGAATGTTTTTGTTCATGAAAACCTCATATAGGGATATTTACTAATAAATAAAGAATAAATGAAGTAAAGAAAAATTTCGACACAGGCGGGAATCGAACCCGCGACCTCGGGTATACGCCCCCGTCGCTCTGCCAATTGAGCTACAGTGTCAATGGCTGCCAGCGAGAAATTCTTCTATCCTTTGTTTTTTTTTACACTTTTAAGTAGTGTTTGCTTCTTAAAAGTGTAAATTGTGTTGTAATTCGGAAGGCCACTTGTCTAGCTATTCAGATAGATAGATAGAAATGAAAATTATACTCGTATTATAGCAATGAAAATAGCAAGTGCAAAAAATGACAAATGGCCGCTTCTTATGCTGACAACGTAAAACTTAATACATACCTAGAATAATATAAAATTACTTACATCTCATCTTCCGAAACCTTCTTCCCACTAATATCTTCCTGAGTATAGATATTGACCGCCCCAGGTGGGTGTAGATTACTGAGTAACTTCTGGAAATGTGGTCCCACAGCTGTCAACTGTAGGAGTTCTCGCCACCATGACAAATGGTTTAATACCACCCGCCATGGGGCCCAATGGCGTTCTTTGTTGAGACGAGCTGAAAAGATAAGGGAAATGTTTTATTTATATGGTTTTAGGGCGATGTAGTTGAAGACTCATTACCAACTATATTTTTAATTATCTACTGTATTATATACGTATACTATCTTTTCCCTAAGTCACTTCCCAGATGGTTATGGAATTGTTACCTCAGGCTACCCTTTCTAGGATTTTATAGCCATGAGTACAGCTATGTATGGTATTTTGCACGATAGCGGGTGATTAGTGTTAAAGCACGGTCGCCGAGAAGGAAGAATTTCGTACATTGACCTATTTACCTACTGACAGTGGTCACAAACATTTTTTGTCGTGTACTAGTTAAAAATATAGGATTTTTATATTTACCTACATTGAATAACGGAAAAGTGGCAAATAAATATTTTTATTTGAAATAGATATTCTATTCAAAAAAATGCTAGCATCCAAATATAAACCTTACGTAAGCACACAAAAGGTTTGTAACTCCTGATGCCCGCGGTCGACGCTACCGTGTGAGCGGGATGCAACTTATTCACGCGTGAGAGAGGGAGACAGGTAGAATAAGGTCAATGTACGAAATTATTCCTGCTCGGCGACCGTGCTTTAAGAGCTTATTCCATTTGACTGCATGCAGACGTCTGAAAGCCACAGAATCTGAATTCAGGCTAGTGGAATAACGTTCAGAACGCTAGGCTTCTGAAAAGTATGAATAAACAGAAAGCAATGTACATACTTGAATGGACGTGAATATATCACCGCTTCTGAAGTTTGAAGAAAAACGACTATTGATGATGATGATATAATAACTTAATACATTGAAATACAATATTAACAATAATTGATTTACATGTACATTATTTGATGCCTTGATCACAAGTCACTCTCCCGCGCATCCAAACTAGGAATCCCGCGTTCATCTTTTTCTCATCTTGACATTGACATAAATTGACGGGTCACGGCACACTGTCGGTGTTGCCAATTCATAAAAATATGACAGAATATAGGAAGTCACTTATAATTATTTTTCTAACATTTAAATTAACTAACCTCTCAAATGATTTCTTCAAGTCACTTGGATTCACCTTATTACTTGAACCTATTAAAATAACTAAAGTAGTATTCGAGTCATATTGTTCTTTTAAAATAGAATTTATTATTTGAGAGTAACTTGCTCCGGGCATACAAGTATTTAAGATACATTGGTCTAATTCTTTGTTTAAATGATGGCCAATGTTAACACCAAGAGAATCGGAGAAGACTAAAGTCCTCTGAGTCGACACACTTCTATTGTAGGCAAAAGTGGGCTTAACCATATTATTTCTATTTTTAGGAGATACATCATTTATGACAGTACTTACACTGTCACACTTATTGCAAAAACCAGATAGCGTTTCTACTGTTTTTATATTTTCTTTACTTAACTCTATAATTTCTTCTAATCCTTCTATGTAGCTTTGCATCTCTAAGTGACTATTATGATAATTTAATGTAATATCTTGAAGAGATTTTTCTAATTCTATAATCCTATCACTATCATGGCTAATTTTAACTTTATTATTGTCTAGAGAAAGTTCATAGTCACTACATAGTTGTTCTAACCTATTTAACTTAAACTTCATCTCATGATGTTGACTACACCTTAGTTTATTAAGTTTTTTAACATGATTCCTTACAATTCTTTTAAGTTAAAGGTACTTTTTTAACTTTTTTGAACCTTTTATGTTCACAATAGGTAGGGGTTTTTCTTCCTTTACCGGAGTAGTTAAGTCTATAATTGGCATATGAATAATGCTATCATACATGTGC